>JAQFVV010006508.1:0-97500 GCA_028023455.1 Epiperipatus broadwayi
TTTTTAAAAAGGAAGGAAATTTTAAAACGGATAAAATATGCATATATCTAAGGATTAACAATTTTCTTTTATATAATAATTTCTTCAGCCTTTCGATAGAATGCATTCTAATAATCAAAAGTAAACGGATAAAAAGAACTCATGGAATAAATTAACTTTTTGGAAAGGAAAATTAGCTAAATGAACTTTAAAAGGTATTTAATAATTTTATATATGTATGAGTAATATATAAATATATTTTTGAGATTGATATATTTTTTTTTATTTACTTTTATTTATATTTTATTATAAAATACAGCGTTTTATAAGTGGTCAATTTAAGCATCTTGTTTTATAATAATATTAAACGTATAACAGATATTCAGACAATTATATTAAATAATTTAAAAATCTTAAAATGTAATTTATAGGTTGAAGTTATATATGAATTGTTATATTTATATTATAATGGTTAGGCAAAAATATGTCTTTATATATTTAATCTATATATACTTATTACAAGTATATACATATAGTTATTCTTTGTATTTATATTTAAAACATCAATATTATTTAAAGTTGAACTATAACATAAAATAAAGGATGTACTATTTGTTTTTATAAATAATGCCTTTGTAATTATTTAAAAGAGCGATACTATATTATTCTTATTTTCTTTTAATGCCAAAGTTAATATGAAATTAATTGAATTTATAAATAATAAAAGATAATTTCATATTTCATTTATTATTTGGTTTGTAGGTCACTTACACATATTATTATTCATTTATATATTTAGATGTACATAAATTTATATAGTTAGATGTGTATATTTGGATTTAGTAGAAGTCCCTTTGTTTCTAATATATATATTGATTAGTCAGTCACATCATCTTTAAAAAATAAATTATAAAGATAGATCTCATTGCTTTGCATGATTTTAGATTTGTTTTATATATAGCTAGCTGGAAGTGCATTTAAACAATTTATTTAAATATAACTGGAATAATTTCGTTTTTATTCAATCTTTAATTTTAATGAAATACCTAATAGACGTTCCATTATATTTAGCTTATCCAATTGTAAGCTACCATATAGTTTCCATTACATTTGGCTTGCCCAATCGTGGGCTGCCTCATATACGTTCCATTACAATATATATATATATATATATATATATATATTGTACCCTCACTTCTCGATATATAATATAATTTAAAATATGACTAGCTCAATTAAATTATTATGCTCAGCTAAAATATGTACAACTATCTTTAATATATTTTTATAATATTATAACTTATCAGATTTATTACAAACTTATCAAAAATTAATATAGTTCAATATTATGTACTAATTAAATAAATATTTACTAAAATCATGAGACTGTGAAGTGAAGTTACAATTGGTAATCAGATTTACATTGAGTCAATGTCTTTCCAGGACACTGTCTCAATGGCATAAGAATACTATTACTTCTAATTATCTCATAACTAACTCTACAGCATTCTTATGACTTTTATAAATGAATTATCTTTAATAATAATAGATAAATAAATCTCAATCTTTTGTTAAGGAACTATAATTAAATGATCTCAGGTTCTTCTAATTATCTTAAAGTAATAATAATTCATGTAGATAGGAATGATAAGGGATTTAATATCAAACCTAAATACACCTAACTTATTCTAATAACAATAACTAACAATAATAATCTTTAGTGTATAGCTTAATCTTATCTATTTTATTATACCATTAATCATTAAGAAAATAAGTAAATCATATGCATGTCTTTCATTTCCATATAGTATCTTAATTTTAAAATAGACCATAATCTTATAATTTAACAATTTGTGCCAATAAATAATCTTATACTTTTATATTGTGCATTATAATTACTTTATGACCACTGTAATATTATATGTTAATATCAATCAATTCCTATAAATTATATTAAGAAAATACTGTGTTTCTTTTTCAAATAATAAAATAATAAATTCATATTGTGCAAATATTATGTACATTCAAATTATCTGTTGTCAAATGCTGTGGTGTAAAATAATGAATTCGACACACTTTTAAAACAACTTAACAAATTTATTTACATCAACTTTAACAAATAATTTATTTACACTATTTACATTTAAATGGAACTAAAGAAAATAAACAAAAATAAGAAAAATAATAATACAAGTTTTTTTACACTGTTACTATTTCTATAATCATAAATAGATAATTTATACATTTCAGAAAATGTTCTATCAATAACATTCAATTAAGTTTATGACTTTAATTTTAATAAAAATCATTTATCATCAATTAATACAGGAAACGGTTTTGTGTGAAATATCATTCATGTAGCATGTATGTAAATAAACAAACTTTAATAATTAAAAATGCTATTTCACTTAAGTCTTACTGTTATTTATATTATAATGTACTAGTATGTATTAAATGTACCATTAATATTACTCAAAGATCAATTAATGTATAAACTGATAGAACTTTGTAATATAATAACAATTATTGATTATCACTGTTTATTTCATTCCGATATAATGTCATACCACATGTCTTATCAAAATATGCAATAGGTATATGTTCTTTTAAAAATAACATTTTAAATTATTCACCAATTTCAATTTTTATAAAGTATGATGTTAAATGAAATTCTATGATTCTTTTCTATTTAAATTATTACTCTTCTTTACTTGTTATTCTTATTTCTTCCTAATAAACTTCTATCTACAAAAATCATTTCAACTTTATTTAAATTCAGAAAATAGATGACCAATTTCAAAACAAAAAATAATAACGATCCAAACTCTCTTATACCTCATCCTCTATATACAATAAGCCTTCAATCAAGATATAAATTTCTATGTAAAATTAACTTTCTTATCTAATAAAAATAAAAATAAAAATATAGACTTTATATACTTCTTACTAACTTTAAAAGAAAAATAAATAACTTACGCTAATAAAATCTAATTCCTAATATTGTAACAGAAACATTAAAATTTATTCAAGAAAGAATCATATAATTATTTCTAGGTTCTCATATTACGTTGTACTAAATTTACATCATCAATTTAAAATATGCATATTAAAATAAAACTGCTATTATTAATCTTATGCGTGTATATTATTTAAATATCAATACATTCATTCAATAATCATATAACATTTGGTTGATCCAAAGAAAAAAAACATAGTAAATACATCAAATTATTATTATTACATAATTTTTACCATAAATAATCCTTCAATGTACAGTCCGTCACACGATGTCCTCCAAGATTTCAGTTTTACAAAATAATTTCACATTTACACTCAACAATTATTCTTTAAAATATTACGTGTTGTATAATTATAAAATAAACTTTATGCAATAAAAGTTATATTAGTATTTAATTATTATTTTAAAAAAAAATGTAAATGTACCTTTCCTATCTTTAATAAATCAATAATTAATGAAATATTTATGTTAGTTAATAAATAAACATATTACATAACATCCAATGGTGTCTTCTTCCAGCTATAATTGTTCTTTTTCCTAGGCACAAATTTTCACCAAACATTACTTCCTTTTCCGGTACATCACGTGTTTTTTAAAAGTTTTTATGAAATAAATGAAAACGTTCTTTTTTTTAAAAAATAAAGAAAAGTCAGTTCCATCATAAAACAAAAATAAAATTAAAATAGTTTATAGGATCCAGGTTCATTTCTTTTTTAAAAAAAAAATTATTTTAAAGTTATTATTTTTTAGTATTAGTCTATAATTTATAAAGTTCTTGTTTAATTATTTTAATTGATTTGATTTGGATATCCACGTATATTTGATTTGCGCATTCCGTAACAGATATTTAGGTAAGATTACTTTTAAAGTCTTTTGTACGACCAGCGTTCAGACTTTTAATATAATAATTATATTTATAGGTACGTCTTTACCCATTAAATTTCCAATTTATTTGCCTTTTAAAACTGTCAAAATGTAGTCTTTTAAACCATAAAGACTTAACAAGGCAAATATTTTTAAATAATCATAATTATTTACCATCTTTACTAAGCTATATACTTAGATTTATAACTTACAAATACTTTCTTTATAAAGAAGTATTTTTCATTCTTTTAAATATCTATTTTATAAAAATTAATTACCATCAGCTTTTAAAATTATATAAGGTCCAACGTATTATTTTTATGCATCTAGAAACTCTCCAAGTTAATCCAGCGTTTGTTAAATTTTCAGTATAAAGTCTCCAATATATTTTATCCTTATACGATGTTTTTATGATTATTTGATAGTAAATTGAGCTTTGATCAAGACGATAGGAAATTATAATTAAAATTAACACTGCATATTTATCGATAAACTTTTATAAATTATTTTTAAAAAAACTACTCTCTAATAATTTTAAAACGATTTTGAGAGCGTCTATAATCACTTAGCTATTTCTAATAGCACCTTTTACTTTAAGAATTTCAATCACAAGTCCCCTCCAAACAATTGAACCTTGGTTTTATACCGGAAGAAAACTCCCACTTGATTGGTGAATTAAACAATCGACTTGCTAGCTTATTTACATATTTTACCAACAAGACAGAATTAAAAATAAATAATGACTTATTTAATATTTATTATTTATCACATTATTAAATTCTTAAATCAATCTTTATCATTTATTTAAATCCATTAAACATTTTTTTAAAATATACTTTCTTACTTAATTTCACTTTTAACTTTTATAAGATTATTTTTATAAACAAACTAAGTCTATTTTATTCGTTATGTTTTTAAACAGTATTTTAAAAATCAAATTTAATATTTCACATTAATTATTTTTACTTTTATCTCATGATAACCAATATAATATTTATAAATTTTATAACAGAATTTTTAAAATAGCTTTGCAACTTTACTAAAAAACTCCCAAGCATGTGTGTATGTATCTAATTAACATCTGTTTTACAACAGAGCTACAGACGCTTGTAATAATCTAAAAATAAACTAACAATTCATTTTTTAAAAATAAATATTTTTAAAATAAATAATATTTTCCAACAATTTTTAAAATAATAATTCGATATTATTAAAATCAAATATTAATCTTCTATTATGTACTACTAATAATTAAAATATTTATATTCATTTATTAAATATTAATTTTTATCAACAATAAATATATGCATTTAATTTTAACTTGTCTTTTAAAACTTTAACTTTAAACATTTATTTATTAAATTTATTAATGCAGTATGGATTATGGCCAGTTTTCCCAACCATATACTATTATCATTCCCATTGAAATGTCTCTCTCAAACATCAGCACAATTTTCACATATCAAATACTCATGAATTACTTTAGTTACACTTTTTAAAAGATTGTTATAAACAAAATTAACATCATATAGTTAAATATATCTTAAATTTAAAATTTTTTAAATAGATTGATACAACAATTTATGGAGACCCATACAAAAGGGCACAATATATATATATATATATATATATATATATATATATATATATATATATATATATATATATATATATATATATATATATATATATATATATATATATATATATATATATATATATATATATATATATATATATATATATATATATATCAGAAACAAAAAAAATTATATTGAAACTAATATATACATCCAATAAGTAAACTTTGTGTATATCTAAACATATCAATGAACAATAATGTGTGTAAGGGACCTAAAGATTAAATAATAAGTGAATTACAAAGTTATTCTCCATGAAACTGTGAATTCAATTAATTTCATAATGATTCAGGCACTAAAAGAAAATTAAGAATAAATATTAATACTCTTCTAAATAAAATACAAAGGCATTACTTATAAAACAAATAGTACATCCTTTATTTCTATATTACAATTTGATTTTAGGTAGTATCACTGTTTTAAATAGTTCTTTAAATACAAACCCAAATAATAAAAATACATATATACTTGCAATAACTATATATAATAAATGGATAAAGACATATTTGTGCTCAACAAGTATGCATTAATATCAACACAAATCCATATTTATATTTTCCAAATATTTAAAATTAAAAAAAAAAAAATAGATAAATAAAAGTATATTATGTACATCAAATATCTGAATTTGTTCATATCTATCTTTCAGATCATCTAGATCTTTGTCTAAGTTTTTTTTAAATAAAAAAACATAATCAAAAGTGTCTTTCAATTCTTCTTGGAAAGAATTTCCAGTTTGTTGAACTATGTGAAGAAGTTTGCTTTGATTTACAAGATTTCCATATAATGATTTGGTATAATTCAATTGCTTTTGAATAATTTTGGGATCAGCATCTAACGATTATGTTATGATCTCCTTAGATTCTGCCTCTATATCCTTTACATAAATACTAACTTGATCATAAGCACTAACATAATTCTTAATTTTATCAATAACAGTTGCTACTTTATCAGATAATCTAATATCTTTCATTTGAATAATGTGATAAATATCATCAGCTTGAGCAAGTTTTTGTTTTACTTCAATTGTTCTATGTTCAATTGAAAACAATACTCTGGGCAATGTTGAATGGTATTCATTCAAATTTTCTAAATAATCCTTTAAACATTGCAAATCAGATTGATGTGATACAACTTCAACATTTAAGAATTCCTGAAAATTATTTTGTTTTAAAACATTAATATTATCCTGTTCTATATTAATTATTTTCAGTTTGACTTTAGATTTACCTAAATCTCTTTTTTAGCTATATTTTCTCGAAGAAAATCTTTACTAATCACATTATCACATATTATTTTAAATTTAATTTTGGCTTTGCCAATTTCTTTTTTCTCATCAATCCTCTTTCTACCAGGATTTAGACCAAATATCTTTTTACTCATTCTTTTAAATTTTACCTTTGCTTTCCCTACATCTCTTTCTTTATCAATATTCTCTCTAAGAAAATCAATATTATTTATCATTCCATCTAAAACTTTAAGTCTAACTTTGGCTTTTCTAATATCTTTTATAAAGTCTATACTTCTTTTATGATAATTTATCTTAATCTCTTCCTTACTTATCTTCTTAAATTTCACTTTAATTTTCCTCATATTTTTATTTCTAAATTTCACTTTGTCTTTACCTACTTTCATCCTTCTATTACAATTTTCATAAAGAAAATTCTCTTTAGATTTTTTACGTTTTTATTTCTCTCAAATTTCAACAAGATATATCTTACTAAATTTGTCCTGCTGGGATACTTGTAAAATAAGTCATTTCTATTGCAACAATGGTACAAATTACCACTCAATTAATTATGTTCTAATATATCTAAAAATATGTTTTCTTTGTACCACATAAAATTACCATGATACTGTTCTTTATATTGACTGAGAAACACATTCTGTTCTTTCTAGTAATTTTTGAGAGTTAATTTTAATCTTTTCTGGTGAACTTAATTCAACTTCTAGAGTTTGAACACCTTCATTCATTTTATTATAATGCATTTTTATTTCTCCTAACTCTAGAATACTATTGTCTATCCATTGAAAACCTAACTGTCCAATTTTTAAATTCTGAACAGTGTCCTTTAATCTTTCACAACTTAATTCTACTCCTTCTGATTGCTTTTGTGAATTTAATTTTATTTCTAAGGATCTATCAACTATTTTAACATACTCTTTATTTTCATTAATATTTTCACTAGTCACATCTAGGGGTTCTTTATATTCTTCCACTTTTTCATCAAATTTTATCTCTAATCTCCTAACACTATCATCTACCAGCACTTTTAATTCAACATTTAATCCCCTAGAAAGTTCATCAGAGTTGGTTTTCATCTCAGCTGTAAGTTCATCAGAGTTGGTTTTTAAACCAGACTCTAGTTTCTGGAAAAGTTCATTAGAATTGGTTTTCATCTCAGCTCTAAGTTCATCAGAGTTGGTTTTTATTCTATTCTCTAGATCCGCTTTAAATTTCTCCATAAAATCTCTTATATCAAAATTAACACTAACTGGCATTTCATTACTGTTATCCATTTATACTATATATGCAATATTATACTCATACAAAAAAAATCTAAGATATTTATATATTTCTATATATTAATTACCACAGATCAAGGACTCACCATCTCTAATCACTATCCAACAACCTAAATTTCAGTTGTTTGAACTCATGAACTTCTTGGTTTATAAAAAAAATCTCATCTATCACCATAACATCAACAAATTTCTCTCTCTCTCTCTCTCTCTCTCTCTCTCTCTCTCTCTATATATATATATATATATATATATATATATATATATATATATATATATATATATATATATATATATATATATATATATATATATATATATATATATATATATATATATAGAGAGAGAGAGAGAGAGAGAGAGAGAGAGAGAGAGAGAGAGATTAACAACTGAGATCACTAATTAACATTTATTTATGTGTAATTATAATAAGGATTCTACACTTATACAATATTGAATTGTGGAAATTTCATATCAAATTCAATATAACCTTGAAATATTTAAAATATAATAAAATGTTCACATGCCTTAAAAATAACTAATTCAATAATATTGTGAGACATCTTTGTCACTCAAGATAATGGTAGTTAAGCACAAAATTATTAAATCGATACCTATAAATATTCTGGAACGTAAAACTTAATACCATTTCATATACATAAAAAAAAAAATTCAACTCCCCTAATTGAACCTGAAACATTATTTTACTAAATATTGTACTAGTGCAATTTATCATCAACAAACATTCACTAATTGATCTTCATGTTTAAAAGTCATTTATAATGGAAAATAAAATATTGATATGTTTGTTTTTCAAGCCTTAATTGATAATCAAATGTAATAAATTATTTGTCACCAACAATAATTCATTAACTGGATCCCTAAGTTTTTGATGCCAAAATATGTAATAGTAAGAATATATTTAGATTATATACTCATCTATTCCTCTAAAGATCTGATAGATACTGACAGCCAAAAAAGAATGATTATCATTTCACAATTTTGAGATAGATAAAATAATTCAATCACTCCTCTTAAAACATACAATGTTCCATGAACACACAGATGATCATCACATTTAAGTCTCTCTAAACTACTACAACCCATAACAGTTTTCCACAAACACTATTGCACTGCCCTTCTTACATCTAAGTCTTAGGGGCTACTATTTATAAAATATGACCTTGCACATCTTTGTGAGTCTTAGAGGCAAATATTATACATATATATAAAAAAAAACTATACCTTACTCTCTCTGGAGTTTTAGAGGTAAAACCATGGCTGGACTACTGTTAACTGCTTCATGATAAATAATAACTAACATCACAATATGGTTTGGAGCAGTGAATGAGATAAATCAGTCACAAGTGACATGAATACATCACACCCTCAAGACAATGACAAAAATTCCCCATCTAACATCAATACTTGCAACATAACCAACCAAACTCCAACAATCAAATACCCAATCCAACCTTCAAAATTATAGATTTTCTATAACACAAATTTTCCAAATATGGAAAAATTTATTACTCTATAATTTAACACCATCAATATATTTTTTTAACTTGAAGCTAAGCTGTTTTGTGACTGTATTTTTCTCTCATCATAAAAAAATGCAATAACAGTAACCATCACCATCTAAACATAAGGCCAAATTTTTTTATATATATATATATATATATATATATATATATATATATATATATATATATATATATATATATATATATATATATATATATATATATATTACATACACAAAAATGCTTATCTTTATTTAAACTATACCTATCTCAGATATGTGGTGTATTTCAAGCCCTAATTAGCTTATTTCGAGCCGTAGTTGTTGTGCCAAATGTAATGGACAATACTTTTACTCCATTATACCAATCATTAGTTAACTGGGCCCCAAAGTTTGTGGTGCCAAATGTAATGAAATGTATAAATATAAACATACTCTGCTGTACACATTGTGGCATTAAATGTAATGGCACATCAATATATGAAAAGAAAATAATGCTCCAAATGATGGATGACAATTGTAATGGAATATATGTAATCTAAATGATCTCAAACAAAAATACACATATGAAGAAAGAAGGCCTCAAATGTTGGATCCACAATGTAATGGAATGTGTATCCACAAGCGAAATGGCCCAATCATTGGGAAAACCAAATGCAGTGGAATCATGAATGCTATATCCTCATAAATAAATCATAATTAATCAAATCTCACATTTTAGGCATCAAATATAATGAAACGACTAGCAACAGCCCTTAATTAATCATGTCTGCATTTTGATGGTGCCAAATGTAGTAGAACATTTTTATCATCCAATTTAAATAATAGAAACATAGCTCATCTTACACATAAAGAAATATATTAACAATCTAAATGAATACAATTGTTGATAAAGCCAAATATAATAGATTGTACAATTTAAATGAAGAAAGATAAAATTATTCCAATTATATTTAAATAAATTGTTTATATGCCCTTCCAGCTAGTTATATATGAAATAAATCCAAAATCATGCAGAGCAATAATTAGACCTATTATTATAATTTATTCTTAGGGTTGATATGACTAACTAACAAAATATATATCAAAAACAAAAGAATTGTATTGAAACTAATATATACATCCAATAAATAAACTTTGTGTATATCTAAACATATCAATGAACAATAATATGTGTAAGTGACCTAAAGATTAAATAATAAGTGAAATACAAAGTTATTCTCCATGAAATTGTGAATTCAATTAATTTCATAATGACTCTGGCACTAAAAGAAAATTAAGAATAAATATTAATACTTTTCTAAATAAAATACAAAGGCATTACTTATAAAACAAATAGTATATCCTTTATTTCTATATTATGATTTGATTTTAGGTAGTATCACTGTTTTAAATAGTTCTTTAAATACAAACCCAAATAATAAAAATACATGTATACTTGCAATAACTATATATAATAAATAGATGAAGACATGTTTGTGCTCAACAAGTATGCATTAATGTCAACACAAATCCATATTTATATTTTCCAAATATTTAAAATTATAAAAAAAAAAAAAAAGATAAATAAAAGTATATTATATACATTAAATATCTGAAATGTTGTTTAGGTCTGCATAAGAATTAATATATATAAAGTGAAAATGAAAATAGATAAGTGAATAATTGTTTGATAAAATATTGTAAGTTAATAAAATAGAAAATAGATAATAAATATTGTTTAAAAAAATTAAGTTATATAAATAATAAAACCTTTGATAATAAAATTTGCGAATATAAATTTCATGTATTAATTTATATATATATATATAACTCATATGCAACATAAACTTAGAGCTTTACTTTAAAATTTTAAATTACTTAAGTGTTAACCTTGACAATTGTTAAACGTTTGTTTTTTTTAGAAAACAAGACGCTTTCTAATTAAAAATAAAAGTAAAAAAAAAAAAATATCGATCTCAAAAATATATATATCATTGATATTAATAAAAATATTTACTACCTTTTTTAAAATTTAACTTGTTTATTCTTCTTTTCAAAAGTCAATTTATTCCGTTGTTTTTATTCTTTTATTATTTTAATATTAGAATGCATTCTAGCCAAGGTGAAGAAACTATCTCGTTAGAGAAAATTGTCAATTCTTAAACGCAGGTATATTTTTATCTTTCTAAAATTTCTTTCCTCGAAAAATAAATAAATAAACTGAAATGTTGAAACCAATATATTAATCGTAGTTGTTTCCACATTGCTTTTAAATTTACCATTGTAGATTTTTTTTGGATAGCTATCATACATTTCAACACGATATAATTTATATGTTGAGCCATTGCTTAATTTCCTTTACTTGCTAGGATAAAGTCAAGAAGATCACAGCACTTGAACTGTGACAAAATTATTATTCATCTTTCCATTATTAAGGTGTTTACATCCAATATATTATTTATTATTCTCAAGAATGGCAATTCAGAAGAAACAAAGTACAACTGATTTTCTCATTCAGTTTTTTTTAATTACCCTCTAAATAATAACGGCTTCTTTTTTTCATTTGTTATTGTTTTTCCATGTGACTAGAAAGCACAGTTTTTGAAAACCAATGTTACATATGTTTTCTTTTAAACAATTAACATTCAAAAAGAAAAAAAATATCAATGATATAAAAAATACTAAATTGAAAATTTATTTGACAGCTTTAAAATATATATATATATATATATATATATATTTAAAGATGTCAAATATATGTTTGAATTATATAATATATATATATATATATTGTAACCATATATTTTAGTAGAAAATATATTAATTGATGTAACTTATATAAAAATTTCTCTTTCTTCTTTTGATGATTTGATTGGCTTGATTCGCACTTGAACAGATTACTTTCTTATATTATTTTAATATAAATTTAAGTTTGCTTCATTCCATATACTAACTTATATCAAAACGTTTAACTTTTAAAAAAATTTGACAACACATAAAAATTTGGTAAAATATTATTAAAAATAATATTTTATTTTATTTGTTTAAAAATAATCTTAAATTATTATTTCTATTAAATTTACATAACCATTTATTCAGTTAAAATAAATTATTAAATAAATACAGCAATTGCGTAGGCGTCTCAATGTAATAAAAGAAAAGAGCGCGAATTTCTAGGAGAATATCGTCTGTTAGTTTGTCTTTTGGTGGGAAGAAGAACAGAAACGGTAAAGGCAAATGGTGTAAAATTTGCTGAGCTTATTTTAAAACCGTTAATAAGTAAATAGATTACCACCAAAATTTGCTATAAACATAAAATAACTTAGTGGTATCTAATTAAAATGGATCACTAAACTTAAAGATCTTTTCAAGTCGGTCGGCCAAGTGAACCAAATCACCGGTAGCGTTTCCAATATTACATTTTTGAAATGTCGGAGCTTCCCAGTTTGAAAGAATTAAATACAAGAATTTGGTATGTTTTGAAATATTTATTATTCTACAATTTGGAAAATTTGAATCAGTGTTTTAATTACAGAAGTTTTATTAAAATGAAAATTTGTTTTTTAAAAAGAAAAAAGTTTAAGTTAAAATAAAGTAAAGCGTTAAATTTGTCAAAATCTATTAATATTTCCGTTCTTTAATTCTAATAAAATATATTATTGATTGATAATTAATTTTATAATGCCAGTAATAATTGCTAGTTAATTTGTTTAACACTTGGATCATAAACATTTTTCAAATAATTAATCAAAGTTTTTATAATTGTATCGTCTATTTAAAATGAATAAATTAATTGCTGTAATTGGTTATTCCTGGATTAACGCAATGGATAAATAAATACTTGCATGGATAAGATAAACTTGGAACACTTTTGATAGAGAGATGTAGGGATTAATAACTTTATGAAAAACATTTTCATTTAAATTCTGTGTATCCTGTTTTAAAATTGTTTCATGTTTGGAGAGCCACGCAAATCGTTATTCTAATATTGCTTTAATAACTAATCAAATGGATAATTGCATGTATGGAATTTAACTACAGTTATAGCTATTACCTCATATACTTATTATTCTACACATTGTACATGGATTCCACGGATCACATTAGGAGTTACAAAATGCTATACAATCCAATTTGTAATACACATCTGCTAAGATTCATGTATTTGAACTATAAAATGCTTTACATTTAGTTTTATAACACACACACACACCGTTAAATGTTATATGTTAATGAATAATACATTTATTTAATTTTATCATTATATGAACTCGCATATGAAGTTCATAAGTTATATTTGTTAGATTTAAATTAATAAAGGTTGAATAAAATATTTATTCAAAAGAATAGCGCTTGCGGAGAAAGCTTAAACAGTACTTAATGAATTCATGAGATATACCAATCTTTATGAGATATTTTGTGAGTCTTTCCAGATTTATATTCCCATGCCAATATTATTTACATTATATTATACATGTTTATTTTAAGCAAGATAAGTAGTACATTAGTTGTCCTGATTATTGTAATATTTTACTAAGCAAGAACCCACATTTGCTAAAGTGTCAGCGTATTCTGAATGATCAGAAGAATTGAGGGGGATGATTTGCACTTTAATGTGAAGTAAATTATAATGTTGTTTTATTATGTTAAAGGCTTTAATCTGTGCTGGTGGTTAATCCGCAGATTATTTTAATTGCCATTTTGTATTTTACACATTCCTGCGCTGGTGGTTAATCCGCGGAATTGTGTGATTATACGTATGACTTTATGATAGTGTTTAAATACGCAAAACGTTAGTATTATTTAATTCCTACGTGTAGATGAATACATCCACAGGAATATGTTTGCTTCACAGATATAAGTTGGGCAAAGTATTTTAGTTAATCTGCCAAATCATCTTCTTCATTTGTAAGCATAATTTATCGGTTAGATTGATAAATGGCAACAGGACATTCTATTCAAGTACTTCATGATAATTAACTGTTGGTTAATTATTATCTACCGGAGTGTAAGTTTACATTTTCATTTTAATTAATGATTACATTATAGCTAAAACATACAAACATCATATTATTTATTATATTATTATAGGTATACAGTAGGGATTTATTGAATCTGGAAATGACGTTCAATATTTCATAAGTTAATGCTGAATTTAATAATTGTCTCAATATTCATTATATTAGATTGAAATAAGGTATGATTAGGTTTTTAAATACTGTACCTGTGAGATGTATTGAAGAAAGTCTATTGAACCATCATTTAATTATTTTATTTGTTTATTTATGTTTTATTTAAAATAATGAAATTAACTATTTATTGTTCATAAAGTTTGTAAATAAAAGTTGATTTATAATTAAACTTACTGTGCCGTTGCTATGTGTCATTCATAACATCAGAAATCATAAACTTTGGATAGAGCATACATTATAGAGCATACATTGAATTACATATTATTGTCTACATGATATAAGAATTTATTAATATTTTGAGAAAACATTAAGATGCTTTTCGTCTTTGGTAGTATATGATTGGTAGGGTACAATAAAATCCCATTTACCTTTTCCATCATTGTGGCTTTGCGTAGTTGATTCTAGTATAAAATACAAATTAATTATTAAACTTGTGAACAGATTTATTCAATAATGATATGATTAAATATATTTACTTAACATTTTTAAATTTTCATTCGTCAATACAATAAGAGTCTCAATGATATATTAAATTATAAAAGAACCCAATTATTCATGTTTATTAATTGCAAAGCTTTACCTGGACTAGCATCTGTCTTAGAAATCATATAGATGATTTAAAAATTTCATAATTTCATATAATTCCACAAATTACGCTATCTTGTACATGGTCGGCCATAGGGTCGCATACCATAAAAATCGCAAATTGAGGTTTAAGAGTGATAAAATTGCACTTATAATTTGTTTATTATGTTTTATAATAATACTATGATAGGTCTTCGCGGTATACCCTGGCTGCGATCAAATAAATTATAAAAAGTTAGGTTAATTCATTAATTTTGTCTGTAGTAAATTGCCCCAGATGTTGATTGTGGTCTTGTGTGCATAAAATAAATAGTATGATATGCTTTTGGATACAGCTCTTAATAGCTGATAATGTGCAATGAGAGTTGATCAGTGACCAAGGTTGTAATTCCTAGTGCACTTACGTGATGTAGTTGAGACCACGCACTTTACGGTTACCATTTATAGTGCCGCAACAAGTACGGCATGATGATGGGTAGTTGGAGGGGTGATGGAAGGTTGGTTACCACCTTTGTGAGCCATCAACGTGGCTGGCTCGAGAAGATGTTTTGGTTACAGCTTTTGGCGCAACGTGGACGGCTCCGGGGATTTTGGTTACAATATATATATATATATAATAACATTGCATTTTTTTAATAATCACTACAAATAAAATAATATTTTTTTATAATCAACAATTTATGTCTCCAGTTATTTATAATAATTAAAACATGTCACTATTACCATTAAAAATCTCACCATTAAAAATACTAATAATTAAATATTCACAGTGATGTACCCCAACAAATAAATAAAATAATAAATCCAAACAACTATCTATAACTAATAACCATAAACAATAATAATACTCCATATATAAACATCAAATCAAAGAGATTTTTTTTTAATAACAACAATATTTTTTACAATATATATATTAAATCACATATGTGAATATATATATATATACATATATATATATATATATATATATATATTGTACCCTCACTTCTCGATATATGATATAATTTAAAATATGACTAGCTCAATTAAATCATTATGCTCAGCTAAAAATATGTACAACTATCTTTAATATATTTTATAATATTATAACTTATCAGATTTATTACAAACTTATCAAAATTAATATAGTTCAATATTATGTACTAATTAAATAAATATTTACTAAAATCATGAGACTGTGAAGTGAAGTTACAATTGGTAATTAGATTTACATTGAATCAATGTCTCTCCAAGACACTGTTTCAATGGCATAAGAATACTATTACCTCTTTATTATCTCATTACTAACTCTACAGCATTCTTATGACTTTTATAAAATGAATTATCTTTAATAATAATAGATAAATAAATCTTAATCTTTTGTTAAGGAAATATAATTAAACTATCTCAGGTTCTTCTAATTATCTTAAAGTAATAATAATACGTGTAGATAGGAATGATAAGGGATTTAATATCAAACCTAAATACACCTAACTTATTCTAATAACAATAACTAACAATAATAATAAACTTTAGTGTATAGATTAATCTTATTTATTTTATTATACTATTAATCACTAAGAAAATAAGTAACTCATATACATGTCTTTCATTTCCATATAGTATCTTAATTTTAAAATAGACCAAAATCTTATAATTTAACAATTTGTGGCAATAAATAATATTATATTCTTATATTGTGCATTATAATTACTTTGTGACCATTGTAATATTATATGTTAATATCAATCAATTTCTATAAATTATATTAAGAAAATATTGTGTTTCTTTCTCAAATAATAAAATAATAAATTCATATTGTGCAAATATTATGTACATTCAAATTATCTGTTGTCAAATGCTGTGGTGTAAAATAATGAATTCGACACACTTTTAAAACAACTTAAACAAATTTATTTAAATCAACTTTAACAAATAACTTATTTACACTATTTACAATACAAATGGAACTAAAGAAAATAAAACAAAATAAGAAAATAATAATACAAGATTTTACACTGTTACTATTTGCGTAATCATAAATAGATAATTTATACATTTCTTAGAATGTTCTACCAATAACATTTAATTAAGATTATGACTTTAAATTTTAATAAACATCATTTGTCCTCAGTTAATACAAGAAAAGGTTTAATGTAAGATATCATTCATGTAGCATGTATGTAAATAAACAAACTTTAATAATTAAAAATTCTATTTCACTTAAGTCTTATTGTTATTTATATTCTAATGTATTAGGATGTATTACATTTACCATCAGTATTACTCAAATATTAATTACTGTATAAACTGATATAATTTTGTAATATAACAGCAATCATTATATTATAACCATTTATTTCATTCCGATATAATGTTATATTACATGTCTTATCAAAATATGCAATACGTATATGTTCTTTTAAAATAATATTTTAAATTATTCAATAATTTCACTTTTATAAAGTACTATATCAAATAAAATTCTATGATTCTTTTCATATAAATTATTACTCTTTTTTTACTTGTTATTCTTATTCCTTCCTAATAAACTTCTATCTACAAAAATCATTTTGACCTCATTTAATTTCAGAAAAACAAATGACCAATTTCAAAAACAAAAATAATAACGATCCAAACTCTCTTATACCTCATCCTTTATATACAATAAGCCTTCAATCAAAATATAAATTTCTATGTAAAATTAACTTAACTTATCTAATAAAAATAAAAATAAAATATAGACTTTATATACTTCTTACTAACTTGAAAAGAAAAATAAATAACTTACACTAATATAATAAATTTAATTTCTAATATCGTAACAGAAACATTAAAATTTATTCATGAAAGAATCATATAATTATTTCTAGGTTCTCATATTATGTTGTATTAAATTTACATCATCAATTTAAAGTATGCATATTAAAATAAAACTATTATTATTAATCTTATGCATGTATATTATTTAAATACTAATACATTCATTCAATAATCATATAACATTTGGTTGATCTAAAGAAAACATAGTAAATACATCAAATTATTATTATTATTACACAATTTTTACCATGAATGATACTTCAATGTACAGTCCGTCACACGATGTCCTCCAAGATTTCAGTTTTACAAAATAATTTCACATTTACACTCAACAACTATTCTTTAAAATATTACGTGTTGTATAATTATAAAATAAACTTTATGCAATAAAAAATTATATTAATATTTAGTTATTACTTTAAAAAAATGTAAATGTACCTTTCCTATCTTTCAATAAATTAATAATTAATTAAATAGTTATGTTAGTTAATAAATAAAACATATTACATAACATCCAACGGTGTCTTCTTTCAGCTATATTGTTCTTTTTCCTAGGCACAAATTTTCACCAAACATTACTTCCTTTTCCGGTACATCACGTGTTTTTAAAAGTTTTTATGAAAAAAAAATGAAAACGTTCTTTTTTTAAAAAAAATAAAAAATAAAAGTCAAAGTCAGTTCCACCATAAACAAAATAAAATTAAAATAGTTTATAGGATCCATATTCATTTCTTTAAGGAAAAATTTTTAAAAAGTTATTATTTTTTAGTATTAGTCAATAGTTTATAAAGTTCTTATTTAATTATTTTTTTAATTGATTTGGATATCCACGTATATTTGATTTGTGCATTTTTTTAACAAATATTTAGGTAAGATTACTTTTAAGTTCTTCTGTACGACCAGCGTTCAGATTTTAATAATCATAATTTTACTTATAAGTATTTCTTTACTTATTAAATCTCCAATTTATTTGCCTTTTAAAAACTGTCAAAATGTAGTCTTTTAAACTATAAAGACTTAACAAGGCAAGTATTTATATAATTTCTGTTAATTATCATATCTTTATCAAGATATGTATACTTAAATTTATAACTTTACAGATACTTCCTTCATAAAAAAGTATTTCTCATTCTTTTAGATAACTGTTTTATAAAACTAATTACAATCAGCTTTCAAAATTATATAAAGTCCAACGTATTACTTTTATGCATCTAATAACTCTCCTTATTAATCCAGCGTTTGTTAAATTTTCAGTATAAAGTCTCCAATCCATTTTATCCTCATATGATGTCTTCATGATTATTTGATAGTAAATTGAGCTTTGATCAAGACGATAGGAAATTATAATTAAAATTAACACTGCATATTTTTCGATAAACTTTTATAAATTATTTTTTAAAAATTACTCTCTTATAATTTTAAAACGATTTTGAGAGCATCAATAATTACTTAGCTATTTCTAATAGCATACTATACTTTAAGAATTTCAATCACAAGTCCCCTCCGAACAATTGAACCTTGGTTTTATACTGGAAGAAAACTCCCACTTGATTGGTGAATTAAACAATCGACTTGCTAGCTTATTTACATATTTTACCAACAAGACAGAATTAAAAATAAATAATGACGTATTTAATATTTATTATTTATCACATTATTAAATTCTTAAATTAATCTTCATCGTTTATTTAAATCCATTAAACATTTTTTAAAATATACTTTCTTACTTTATTTCACTTTTAACTTTTATAAGATTATTTTTATAAATAAATTAAGTCTATTTTTATTCGTTATGTTTTTTAAGCAGTATTTTAAAAATCAGATTTAATATTTCACATTAACTATTTTTATTTTTATCTCATGATAGCTAATATAATACTTATAAATTTTATAACAGAATTTTAAAATAGTTTTGCAACTTTACTAAAAAACTTCCAAGCATGTGTGTATGTATCTAACTAACATCTGTTTTACAACAGAGCTACAGACGCTTGTAATAATCTAAAAATAAACTAACAATTCATTTTTTAAAAATAAATATTTTTAAAATAAATAATATCTTATAACAATTTTTAAAATAATAATTCGATATTATTAAAATCAAATATTAATCTTCTATCATGTACTACTAATAATTAAAATATTTATATTCATTTATTAAATATTAATTTTTTATCAACAATAAATATATGCATTTAATTTTAACTTTGTCTTTTTTAAACTTTAATAATAAACATTTATTTATTAAATTTATTAATGCAGTATTGATCATGGCCATTTTTCCCAACCATATATCATTATCATTCCCATTGAAACGTCTCTCTCAAACATCAGCACAATTTTTACATATCAAATACTCATGAATTACTTTAATTACACTTTTAAAAAGATTGTTATAAACAAAATTAACATCATATAGTTAAATATATCTTAAATTTAAAATTTTTTAAATAGATTAATACAACAATTTATGGAGACCCATACAAAAGGGCACAATATATATATATATAATATATAAAACCATATATATGTTATATTTTATATTTGATGATGTATATATATATCTAAATATATATATATATAATAACATTGCATTTTTTTAATAATCACTACAAATAAAATAATATTTTTTTATAATGAACAATTTATGTCTCCAGTTATTTATAATAATTAAAACATGTCACTATTACCATTAAAAATCTCACCATTAAAAATACTAATAATTAAATATTCACAGTGATGTACCCCAACAAATAAATAAAATAATAAATCCAAACAACTATCTATAACTAATAACCATAAACAATAATAATACTCCATATATAAACATCAAATCAAAGAGATTTTTTTTTAATAACAACAAATGATATTTTAAAATAGAAGTAGATTTATCAATATTTTTACAATATATATATATATAGAAACAGAACAAAAAAAAGATTAATAATGTATACATTTGTTAATGTTGTTTTACAAAAAAAAGGACCAAAAAAAAAAGAATACTAAGTTTTATATTTATTGATTTTATTTTTATTTTTATTTAAACAAAAAAATCCTAATAATTTTATAATTGTTTGTTGTTAATTAAAAAAAAGCATACTAAGTTTGATGTTAGTTGATTTTATTTTTTTAAAAAAATAACTATAATAAGTTGAAAATATATTAATGTTAATTAAAAAAGATATTCAAAAACTAAAAATTATGTGTTTGATTTTTTTTGTAAGACAAAACCCCCTCCCCCAAAAAATGGCCTGCTACCATTCATCTTTTATAGTTTTTGCCTAGCAGCAATGCCATCAAGCAGTGCGTGTGTCTAATCAACCAGTACCATAAATAGAGTAATAAACTTGTTAATGCATATATTATAAATATAATTTACAACCTGTAATTTACAGGTATTTTAATACCACTGCAGATAACGTTTTATTTTGTATTAAAGATGATTTAATAATCAGACAAAAATGGTCCAATTTTAAATGATCCAATTTCATTTAAATTGCATATTAATTTAGTTTTCATCAATCAATCCGTGATTCTCAAAAAGATAAAACATTATATTGTGATTCACTTTGTAACATTTCAAACAATCCAGCTAATTCTTTCAGATAACCATTAAGATGTAAATTCTAATAATTTTAATCATTACAAATAAACATATGTAAATATGTAGTGCAGATAATTTATGATAATGAAATAATATTTCCTAACTTTTAATTAACCAACATAGAATACAAGTGTTAATTGGTTCACTATATCAATTTATTGTCTAAAAGAGATTATTGAAAAATAATATAGCACAGACAATAATAATTTAAAAAAAGTTACATTCATTAAGTAGAAAGTAGTATTATCATAATTAACAGTTTTGTTTTTATAATTTTGACATGTTATTTTTCATACACAGTTATATATAAACCACCTTCTATTTTAATTATAGTCATCAATAGTCTAATTTTTTTATGAATGATTAAATTGTAATTTACTTTTTATTTATAAGTGAACATGTAAATAAATAATATATTTAAAAGAGATTGTATCCATTGCATTAGATAATTTATATAATTTTATGTTTTACTTATTTATAATTTAATTATAATTGTAATATTATGAAAGAAAACCAGTTTTCACATATAGGCTTTATAATTAATTGCATGCATTTTTCAATTCCCCATCAGTAAACATTTTAAAAGCATAGGTGATCAACATATACTTAGATCTTATTCTTTTAATAAACCAACCTATAAACAGTGTCTAAATAAAATCATTGAACATATTATGAGCCTTATTTTTGAATTTATTTGATATTGAACTTGTTCAGGTACTGACTGATTTTAATGTATATATATATATATATATATATACATTAAAATCAGTATATATATATATATATATATATATATAAATTTTTTTGACATATATATATATATATATATATATATATATATATATATATATATATATATATATATATATATATTAACCTACACTCCCAACACCGCTCATATACATTACATGAACGAAATGCTCAGGCACCAGTTCTATTAATGAATAGAACAATATAACAATGGATATAATAAAATTATTACTGAAACTATGTTCAGCTCAGTGGGAGGCTATATGCAGTTCATAAGATATATGATAATAAATGAATAGAAGAAGAAATATTATAAAATATTCAATATAATGTAAATTCCTTTGTTAATTAATTGTATGATAAAGAATCATAATGTTTACTTAGTACAGTCTACTAAAATATACTTTAAACTTAATTTCTTCCTTCATCCAAGTATAACATATATCAGCTTGCTATAATTATACTCTTAACATTTCTATGACTTGGCATATTATAATCTGAACATCTACTTTAATACCAATCAAGAAATAAACAATAAGATCTCAGAGAATTTAACAAACACAGTTCAATTAAATAATCTACATTGGCCCATACATTACAATTATATAGTATAGTTTTAACAAGGCTGTAAACCTTAGCAATGAGCGTCTGAAAAAATCGCATGTGTTTTAAAGACCTACAGAGGTCCCTAGTGATGATTTTTTCAGATGCTTATTGCTAAGGTTTACAGCCTTGTTAAAACTATTACTGAAATAATAGTGAGTGTTTAATAAAATTTATAATTATAAAGTATGTAAAAATATAATGAAATAAATTGACTAAATATTTTACTGTGTTCCAATAATAAGATAATGATAGAGATAGAGCATTTTAATCTCATATCATCATCTCACAAATATACTGACCTGGCAACCTTTCTAATACGTTTATCAAGTGGCAAATACTCTTTATGTTTGGATTAAGAAAAACAATATTGTCAAACACTAGCAAATTTAATATTATAACTCTAAAATAATATATCTGTTTTATAATAGATTTATGAAATGTGGAGTTGTGGAAATGGAAACACGAATGTATACAAAAATAACTCAAGACACAGTTCTTAAGATTTTAAATAACTAAACAAATCATTTATTATAATAAATAAACTTGGTCTAACATATTATTTACAAATGGACTATTTGTTTTACATATATTTAGATTATCAAATATTTTTTATTTTATTTTTAGCATCAGTTTGGGATTATCCCTACTATCAAAGCAAATTAATAACAAAGTTTAAATATCCTGACTTCGAACACAGGCTTTGCCTACATGTTTCATCTATATGACAATAAATAAATAAAATGCTATATTTTTAGCACAAAAAAATACTTTTGAGAGGATATTACTCTTGATTAACCAAATAAATCAAATTACTTATATTTGGCTTTCAGCAAAGCAACTTTCTCTAATTGACTAATAATCACTTTCAATTATGTATACCTTTCACTTATAGCACAAAATCATGTTTATTCTGATGATTTGATGATTTGTAACATTATTTAAATAAATACACTGTATTTTAAAATATTTATTTCCCATTTTTAATCTTAATACTTTATACTTCTATTAAATGAATGTAGTATATTTCAAAAGCATTTATTTCTCATTTTAATTTCAATAATTCTATACTTTATATACGCGATATTATTTATATTATGCGTGTGTTGTGCACGTTCAAGCAGCAATAATGTAAAACAATCTTTTCTATAAACTCTCCATTCATTAAGAAAATATCATACAATTATTTTATTTCAAACAATGTCATAATTCATCAATAAAAATATGACACTAATACTACATCAAGACTTAATCTAACAATTTATCTAGCCACATATTAATTAACAAAAAGCTGTATTTTTATGATTATATGTACTATACGTTATAAGGGGAATCTACATGAGGAGCAGATAAAACTTACTGAACACTTCTATAATAATTCATTATCAAGAATCCAAGGAAAATGTCACATAACTTCCTAAATATCATTTAATCATATTTCAACAATAACTCATTTACTTCTAAATACATTATTGGTGGGTATTTAATTCCTCATCACCAGGGCCCTAAGAACATCACTTCAAAAAAAAAAATTAATCATATACATATAAAATAAACTAGGCTCTACTCATGAAAAAATATTAACATATACTAAATAAGCAAGATCTTTTATTCCTACAGACATTATAACCCAAAGATTTCTTTCTATTCTCATAGGTTCTCTCAATATCGAACATTATAAATACACGCTGGCAGATAAATACATACAGATAACATACCAATCCATTCAACTCAGTAGAATACAACAGTGTACGAAATTTATGCATAAATTTATTCACAAACTATACTTTATCAAACAAATATTATATTGTGCAAAACAAACACACACCCGCGAATAAAAAGTATATATAACATTAATTCTAAATTACACACTAACAGGTAACATGATAATTAAAT
Organism: Epiperipatus broadwayi; assembly: GCA_028023455.1. Classification (NCBI taxonomy): domain Eukaryota; kingdom Metazoa; phylum Onychophora; class Udeonychophora; order Euonychophora; family Peripatidae; genus Epiperipatus; species Epiperipatus broadwayi. The sequence continues at coordinate 24,968 of JAQFVV010006508.1, forward strand.
GTTGCATTAAGGCATAACTTTTAATTTAATAAACTTTAGGTTACTTTTTAAAATTTAACGGTTCTAATTATTACGAACAGACTTTTTTCATATCTAACAAACTATTTCTATTATAAGTTTGTTGATTTAAACAAAGAACAAAATTTTCACTTTGAGATAATAAAGTATACAAAATAAATGTAAACCTTTCTAATAATATATTTTAAAAAAAAAAAAAATTCTTTCACCTTCATAAGGAAACAATAAGACCTGTTTAAACACAATCAATTTTTACCAGCGTACTCCTCATTTAAATACACTTCAGAAACGTTCTTGATGGTCAACATACCCAAATTATTAATAACATAATAATAATTAAAGCCTATCTACCTATATTAATTATGACAAGCAAAAAATAAAATAAAGATACAAAGGTTATTAGTTTAAAACTTAAAATGAAAGTCCACTTGCAAAGCTTGGTTCCAGGTTTACGAAACAATATGGGACACATTCCAAACTGAATTTAAACTAAAATGCACTTCTGCAGTATACTTAAAAAAATATAAGCATAATTTAAATATGCCCAGCACTTTCAGTGTTCATAGCATATCTATTTGAGGTACCAAATCACATGCAAGAAGTTAATTTCTCCTTTATTATACTGAAAATATACCAAATTCTCTGTTGTAGTTCTGGACAAAATACACAATTATCCTTAGTATTTTCTGAATAGCATTTAATACTTTAGATTGTCCTTAGTAATTCCATAATTAGTAATGCTTTGTTTTATATTCTGTCCTTATTGAAGAGAACAAAAATTACCTGAATTTCTGTCCTTCCATTCAATTTAAACAGAAGTAGCTTATATTTTATTTCCTCAATTTAAAAATACGTATTAGTTCCAGAAATATCAAATAAATGAATACCGTTATCTCCTTACGATGAACTTAAACCTAGTATGATCTATCAAAATAGACATATCCTTAAGTCTGTGTATAATCTTCACAAAAACACAAAGTGAAAAATAGTGAGAAATTAATATATATTCCATAGTATAGTTCTGCATGCATTTTCCATATATATATAAAAAAAAAAACATGTTGCTTAATGATACAACAAAAACATTTATGTAAACCATTCTTATTTAACATGGCAATTGAGTGAAATAATGTAGACTGGATGTTATTAACACACATTTTTAAAAGAGTAATATTTATAAAGGGATTAATTCAGATATGTTTAAATCAAAGAGAGTAAACCAAACTGGCATACCTTTTTTAAAACCTTAGAATTGCATTTTTAATTAAATTTTCCATAATAAAGTTCTGAAGCTTCTTTGGAAGTTTTTACTCTAAATTCCTTTCAAAGTCAATTTGACTTCAGCAACTGGCTTTAATTTTTACAATACATGAACCACTGTTTACTGGTTACAATTACATTACAAAGAGCCAATTTTCTACTGGAAATCTTTGTTACAAACTCTCTTTAACCAAGTTCATTTGCCTTTCCCAAGGTTACTCCCACGCATCTTGCTAACTAACTAATTACATATGCAAAAACAAATCTTTTTAACAAAAATCACTTTGATTTTTAAAACTAAATGAAAACAAGAAAAAAAAAAATAAAATAAATATCTTTTACAAACTTGAAAGAAAAATGAATATTATTTAACTATCAAATAAAATTTATTAATAATTTATTCAATTTATAAAATAATTCATTGATCTAACTATATATTAATCATTGGAAATATATATATATATGTTAAAATGAAGATTTGCACGGGTTAAATATATAAAATACATATTTTGCAGGTTCATCCGTGTTAAAAACTTTTAATATCAATATACTGACATTTCGACTTGGTCACACAAGCCATCCACAGAGTTAATGTTTTATTCAAACCAGTGATTGTAGCACCTCTACAACCGTCTTTCTACCTTTTTATAACCCTGTGGATGGCTTGTGTGACCAAGTCGAAACGTCAGTATATTGATATTAAAAGTTTTTAACACGGATGAACCCGCAAAATATGTATTATATATATATATATCTGTTAATTATTTAAGTTAACTACTGTAATTTAAATGTTTTATTGTGAATGTACTATTATTTGATGTTATTAAAGATGAAAATGAAATGAAGCATAATGCAGAATCATACATGCATACACATGTACTACAACCTAAATATTGAACCATCTTAACTAAATATAATTGAAACTGCTATTAACTGTTGACAAAAGGATAAGAATTAATGAATAAATGATATTTGAAACCATTCAAATAATATTATACTAACACAGGATAACTTTGCATCTTTCCACAAGATGTATCAATTCCATTAATAAACAATCCCCCTTCCTTACATTACATCCTCATTAACCACAGTAATACTAATAAATACTTATCAAGTGGTCAATAAACTGCATAAGCAATCCGTATTTAAGCCTTAAACAATCTCCAGCAAAAGAATTTTAAAATTCTTAAGGTTATTTCATTTTTTTTTTTTAGTATAATATATCTATTTATTTAAGATACAAAGTATCTTAAACCCTTGTGCCCATTCAGATGGCCATAAATATATATATATATATATATATATATATATATATATATATATATATATATATATATATATATATATATATATATATATATATATATATATATATATATATATAAACAAACAAAGAAATAAAGTTATATATTAAATGACCTAATTGAACAATCTTGTATTATATAATGAGATTGTACATAGAACTTAACAAGCTTATAAGAATATCCCCAACTTCAATTCCGTTTCTCAGGAAGCCAATAGCAGAAATCAGCCTGAGGTTGGGGATATTTTGATAAGCTTGTAAGAGATATTTGAAACTTCGTTATATATATATATAATCGATTTATTATTAATTGCATTGTATTCCTAATGGATATAAATAGAGAAACAGTTTTCTTCTACTCAAAATTTAGAGTTGTTTGAAATGTAATTTAGAACAAGTTTTATAAGTTAAAGTTAAAATGATTCAATAGGAATTATTTAATATAGACAAAAAAAAAGATCCAAGTAACAACCACTTACTAAAAGAAAACATCTTCCATCCAATAACTTTACTTATTACATTTTTCTTGAAAATCGATTACAAATGACAATTTATATTATCCTTTGTATTATTGAAAGTCTTTTATATATTATTCAATTTTATTTTATTTTTATTTTTTAAAATCTTTATAAACTCTTTTGCAGTTTTAAAATTGATTTTTTTAAATCTAATTTTTACATATAAATTTATTTTTTATTTCATTTTTACGCATACATTTATGACTATTCTGTTCTTTTTTTTAAAAATTGATTTTGTTGATAGCATTTTATAATCATGTTTATTTATGCTGAAAATATTTTAACAACTTTAAAATTTCTATTTTTGTTTTGATGGAAGTCATATCAACTGCGAAAATTATTGTAGTTAAAAATATTTTTCATCAATCATTTTGATATATAAATACATCAATATTTACTCTTTTTATGACTTTTGTTTTTAAATTACATTGTTCGAAATTTTATCATTATAATAAAATATCAACAACTTGTCTTTCTTTAAATAAAAATATTGATACACGCATGCAGATTATACGTCACCAACATAAACTTTATATACATTAGGAAAGCGTTAACATGTTTTAACTTTAACTCCTAATTAATCTTTTTTTTCACAGGCTAAAACAAGATAACTCATAAATTTCATCTTTAATTGTTAACTACAAATCTATGAATGGTAAATATATGTTAAGAATTTATATTGTTAATGTGAGTAAAAATAATATAAACATGCGTAGAAAAAAATATTTAGGAATTTACAACTGAACTTTCAAACAATTTATGCATTTTTATATAGATTAAAAATAAATAAAAATACTATTTATTTAATATAAATAAGTAAATAAATCAATTATGCTACTGCATATTATAAATATTACACAAATATAATCCCAAATTGTTGTTTATTCCCCTTCCTATCTTAGTCTTAATTTACTTACTCAATTAATATTTTACATTTTCCCTTTATACATATATCAATCTTTTTGTTTTCTTTCTAACAAAAAAGGTTTTAATTGTATACAAAAATACTTTGGTTTCATATCCCAGTTCTTTAATAACTTTCTTTTAAATATTTTTATTAGTATTCATTTTGCAATCAGCTTTAGTTATCTATGAAACTCTTGTATGTATGTTCTGTAGTCAGAAATAAAACATCTAAAACGTTATTATGTAAATAAAAAAATAATTTAAAAACAACAGTGAATACATCTACTTATATATGCAATATGTTATCCAAGTTTAACTTTAAAATAAATTGATAATTATTGACAGACTTTATTTTGTCAATAATTAGAATGTCTATATCATTTAGGACTTCTACAAGAACAGAAATCCTAGACAACATAGAATTAAAGATATCATATTTTTAAAATTACTATATTTTTTCAGCTTGAGCATCACCTTGCATTCAAATATGAATAATTCTTGAAAAGATTTTCAAAATGTCAGACTTTTTATTAATAAATACGATATATTTATAAATAAATAATAAAAGTAAATATTTTATATTTAAATTATTATATAAGATATTTTATAATTTTACATACAAATGTAAATACATTGAATTAAATATATCGATTGATTGTTATTATCATGGGTAAAACACATGGTAATATTGCCATCAGGCTATATAAACACAGATATTTGTATAATAAATCCAAAAATAAAGATGAAACTAGGTCAATATTTTGGGAGCACCAACTTGCAACCACTCACGTTTTTGAACTTTCTGAAGCTAGCATTATTTGTTCAGAAAGAGAGAGATGATGTTAAAAGAAAACTGAAGAAAGTCTATTTAATATCCAATAATAATAATGCAATTAACAAAAAAGAGGCTTGCTTTCCTCTTTCCAAACATGGAATATTTTGTGATTTGCATATTTTAATATTTATGTGAACATTTACACATGATTCAAAAAGCATTATTTATCATGTATCATCAATTATGGAGTTTAAATATTTCCCTGAAAGTGCTTTACTATAAATGATTTTTAATTTAAAAAAGCTTCACTGGTTTGATATGTAATTAACATATTTATTATTTAATAATAAATAGAAATGAAAATATAATATTAATGTAAGTAAAAATAACCCTAATGTTTATTGTTATCATGAAATTATAAATTATTATTAATTAAAGGTTGCTGAGGGCAATTCAGTTTTTTATTATACCTAGCTTTATGAATTTTAATTCCATATAAAAAAGTTGAGTTTGATGTAAACGAGAACCCCTCTTACGTCAACAAACAATTTTAACCAAATCAGCTGTTATACATTTAATCAAAAAATTGCTTTGGTCTGACGAATTTTCAATTAGTAGTAATTGGATTTGGAGTAATTTTGATTATTTATTGACTAGTTTATCTTTGTGCTTTTAATATTTATATATGTATAAAATAAGAGTAAATCATCCTCCCCAGCTTTGAGTTAAAAGCAATCTAAATGTTGCATCAAAAGATCAAGTTTGGAATAAAGCCACCATCTTTTTTTTATCAATGTTTTGAGTACTTTTAATTAAGAACATGTGGGTCAGTGATTTATTACCTTTGTGTATATACACATTGAGCTATGTTTAATATATATATATAGTTTAGTTTTATATTAATATATAAATTAATCATTTATTTTGCAATATAATTTTAGAGGATAAGTAAGGTTTGCATATAGGATGATCTAGTACAATGATAAAAATAAATAAATAAATAAAAGGATAAAGTTCAAACTATAAATTCAACTTTGGAATGTAAAAATCAAATATTTATATAAAAAATACTAGTTGTCTTTTTTCATTAAATAATACACAACTACATTAGTTCAATATTAAAATAGTAAAACAAACAGTGGTTCAATGGAAATTTATTATAAATTTTTAGGTCATCATCATATTATATTTTTTAATGTTCTAGAAGTATATTTTCTTATTTTCATCATTAATTTTATAACAATATTGTTGTTATTTTTAGTAGTATGGGTGTTGTTGTTGTTGCTGGTATTATTATTATTATTATTATTATTATTATTATTATTATTATTATTATTATTATTATTATTATTATTATTATTATTATTATTATTATTATTATTATTATTATTATTATTATTATTATTATTATCATCATCATCATCATCATCATCATCATCATTATTATTATTATTATTATTATTATTATTATTATTATTATTATTATTATTATTATTATTATTATCATCATCATCATCATTATTATTATTATTATTATTATTATTATTATTATTATTATTATTATTATTATTATTATCATCATCATCATTATTATTATTATTATTATTATTATTATTATTATATTTCAAACGGCACTTTATTAACTCAAAGAAACTTTACATTGTTTGCATTGTGTTACATTGAATTATGGATGTTTCAACTGAAAAAAACATTATCCATTATTAGTTAGTTCCTTTAGTTGTAATAGTTCTATATCAAATGAGAATATATTCTGTCTGATTATAGATATCTAAGCAAGAACATAGTTCCTTGTCTTTATGTTGTGTGCAGATTCTCCCAATTATAAACCACTGTAATTGTGTATGGTCCAATTTTAATTGATTGCTCATTATTTCTTACATGTCACTATAGTTCATTATAATGTCTCTTTTTTTAATTATATTGATAAAAAGTTTGTGAAATTCACTGATATTGGTTTAACTGAGTGTGTAATATACTTACAACATTGATGGCTGTTTTAACAGAGACTAAATTGCTTCATGTAAAAGTGGACAAGTAATTGGCCTATATCTATTTTGAATGCATGCTAATTTGTTTTTAAATGTAGATGGGTGGTGTCTGGTATTTTTTCCAATCAAGAAAGTGGATTTGGTGCACCAGAATGCATATAAGATGAATGTGGCCACTTTAATGCTGGGTAATTATCTCTTCCAAAAAGCACCAAGTATTTGATTAATAGTGGTACCAGTCTTTCTGTATGCATTACACATAATCTGTCTTGTTTGGTTTAGAGCCAAACACTGGTATATAAGGTGGTGTAGTGTCTCCTCTGCTTGGTAACATGGTCCACAGAAGAGATCAATGGATAGATATAGTCTTTTATGATATAGAAGATGTGTTGTTGGCATCACAATTAGATTCATTTTGATTATGAAGTCAAAATATTTGGGCTCAAGTGCCCATTTTTTTAAATTCCTTGATTAATTTTTTGTTGTTAATTTCTAACATAGGAGGGGAATTTCCCATTACGGATATTTATTTAGAAACTGATCTGGATTATGTACAGTAATTTTGTATTGATAGATAATGGTAGGAAAGAATAATCTTTTTGGAGGCAGCCTATCTGTTGGAGTGATCTCGACCAATTGTTTAAGTCTAGGGAATTTTGCATTTGTGGTGACTATTAGGTTTTTCAGCTTTTGTAATTGGATATTATTATTATTATTATTATTATTATTATTATTATTATTATTATTATTATTATTATTATTATTATTATTATTATTATTATTATTATTATTATTATTATTATTATTATTATTATTATTATTATTATTATTATTATTATTATTATTAATTTGTTACTGATGTTAAACATTATAATGATGAGATTCATTATATATATATATATATTATAACGGTCAGAATCGTCTATCTCGCTAACACACTGCATAATTCAAACCCCAGACACTAAACTGAACATTCTAGGAGGGGTTGCCTTCTAGATATACTAAGTTCGAATCTAAAGTCCAAATTTCACAGCACCACCTGCGTGATAACGCATCTGATGCTACAACTAGTATAACCTTTTACTGGTACCTGGTGGTCAGGGAGAAACAAAAGACTCTATACTAAGATAAGTTTGGGTGGCTAATTAACGTCTATGGATTTACAAAAGAAATGCAGAAAATATATATATCTAGACCGAGACAGTGATAGGAATCAAATAAAATAAGAGATCACATTTAGTTTTAAATAATTTCACACAATTTATTTATATATATATATATATATATATATATATATATATATATATATATATATATATATATATATATATATATATATATATATATATATATATATATATATATATATATATGCCACTGTCTGCTTATATGAGACAGGGATGCATATTAAAAAATTGTTGGCATTTATATTTCAGTAATGACAAAAGGTTTTAAAACAGAATGATATATTCTATTCCTCGGGCTAATAGCGTTACGATAATGTGCTTGACACGATAGGAACGTGTGTGAGGTGCTTTGAGTAAATAGACAAGTTTAAGACAATATTTGAAATTAAATGTTCTAAAATATTTATTGATTTCGAGAATAGTAACGGACTAAAGCTTACTAAGCAAACGTGGGAATGGGATCAAAGCATTTATTTGAGAATAATAATAGATTTGTATTGGGAGGTCAGTATTGCTGATAGTGAATTTATAAAGTTGGAGGGTGTGACTTGTTTAAGTCACGGATGCTTTGTAAAATAAATATAAAATGAAACAATATTGAAGATCCGGAATAATTACGGTGGGCATCTCACCGCTAACCCGTAGGAAAGTATTTTGATGAACAGCCGAAACTTAGCGACTGTGTGACGATTGCGTTTAATTCCCAGGGGTGACATTGGTGAACACCCTCTGCCTGTAAACTTGCAATAAGCTTAAAGAACGGGCTTTGCCATGTAAAGAATCCTTGGAAAAATAAAACAAAGCGGTCTCAACAACCAATTCATGTACCAGCAATACGAGACTAGTGTATATAAAAACATACTAAATGGGTTTTACTTGGATTAAGAGAAATGCCCAATCAAATTCCCCGAAATTCATTTAAGAGGGTCCGCACATTCTCGACGTCAATGATGAACTTTATAATGAAAGTAGAACATGGTAATTAAAATAGGAAAATGCATGCTTGCGGGTTTGAAAAGTAAGTATAGATTTATATTCGCAATCATGCATTTGGGGACACATTTAATCATTGACTTCGCACATACTCTTATATTAGATTAAAATCAATAGCATGTAGATTTTAAACTATGTGATTATATTACATTAAAGAAAAGAAACGCCCTCGAACGAGTGATTTGCAAGATAATAAAATTGGAAAATTATAAACTTAAAATATGCCTTAATAGCGGCATCTTATTTTCAATAGAGGGAATAGTTCACTCGGTCAAAGACGATTCTGACACATTATCATAATAAAATAAAAGAAAGCTTTATAAATAAAAAATATTAACCCAAGGATAGAGCAAAATGTTGAGTATATTTAAATACATGAAAGAAATACATAATGAAGTTGTGAAATATAAGAAAACAATGTTAAATAGCTATAGCATGTTAGTTAGTGATCACAAGAGCTCTTGGATTAATTTAGGTTACCTCTGGAAATGCATTTGCAGGTAGATGTTCAGCAGGTTTTATAAGTCAGCAGCAAAATCTGGAATGTTCATATTTTGGCAGCGGCAGCAGTAGTTCTGGGATCTGTGTGATAATTTCTGATGGTATGGAGCAGCGGCTGGCTATTCCGAGGGGACATAGCCATCTTAAATGCCTCTACTCAGACATGTCAAGGTTAGCAAATTATTAGAATTTTAGAACAACTGAGAAACCTTTAGACAACTCAGAATTCTTTAAAAGCTTAGACTAACTCAGAAACCTTTTTACAACTCCAAATTCTTTAGAAGCTTAGAATGGAGAACAAAAGAAAAACATCCTTTTTATAGTAAAATTTAACATTAGACTTGTCCTGGAGTGTACAAAATTATTGGACTTATCTGCTGTAATTAAATCTATCCGAATGTCTAAAGGAATTCAACATTAATTAATTTCTTTTGTTAACTTCCCCATCGACATTTGAATTACAAACTAGATTTAATTAAAATTACTGCTACTAATTAAAGAAAACTTAAGTGGACAGCTGCTGTTTTTAGATAAACTTATATAATTAAACTATTGTCCCTCATTTATGTTAACAGAAATATTTGGGATGATTTTTATTAAATAAAACGAATATTATTTTATTTTAAATTGTAATATTCGAATCTATCTACTAAACGAATATTTACTAAATGAATTTTATTTTAAATCAAAATATATTATGACGGTAATATATTTGTAAATAGATCCAAACAAAATAACTAACAATTTATAATTTTGATATGTTTTAAAATGGATATCATAGTGTGTGCACAATTACGACTTATATAACTTACTTTTTAATAAATGTAAATTATGTGAACAAATACATAATTCATAATATTTTATTTTATTTGGGAATAAGTTATATATATATATAATATGAGCATTGTGCTCGTGGTTTAAAATTAGGCGGGATTTTCGGTATACAAGTGTATTGCAGACACACTATGATAGATTGGGGTTCAAACTAAGGTATGAGGGTAGGAAGTAGGTGAAAAAAGTGAAACGAAGATCTGCAAAGCAGACCTTACTGTTTCAATATATATATATATATATATATATATATATATATATATATATATATATATATATATATATATATATATATATATATATATATATATATATATATATATATATATATATATATATATATATATATATATATATATATATTCTTTAAAACAACATTTCATAAATTAATATGACTAACACATTGATAAACAATAGAAACTTGCTAATATTAATTTTAAGTTTTTTGTTTAGGATTAATTCTATATTACTTAGTAATTATGTCTGTACTCAGACAAAACATCTAAGAAATATCCATACATAATTCATATTTAAACTTTATTTTGCATTTATATTTAAAGTATAAAGCCAAATATATTAAATTATATAGCAACAAATAGTTTTACAAGAAATAAAACAATCATGTATAAATAATTGCACCAAGTTTAAAAACAAAATATTAATTGAAACTTATATCGTATTTAAACAGATAATAAGAATAAGTTACTAATTAATGTAAACTGTTAATCATCAACAAAACAAAAAAAATAATTTATGAAAATTATTCCAACATCTGCTAATATAATAATATTTTATATAGTGTTTTTTTATTTAATTTTTTTTATATAGGCTATATGAGCACAGACTTTTACACGACCCACCACTTTCCACACTATCTCATAACACTGATAAACTTGAACCCATATATGTTGAAAAGACAAATAATCACCAATATACGTATTTCAACATATATGTGTTCAAGTGTATCAGTGTTATGAGATAGTGTGGAGAGTGGTGGGTCGTGTGAAAGTCTGTGCTCATATACCCTATATTACATATATAGATACAGGTATATAATAAGTCTGTGTTTCAGTTACTAAATATACTTTATTAAAAACAATATATATATATATATATATATATATATATATATATATATATATATATATATAAACACGTTTTACAAATAAAAATATGATTATACTCAATCTAATGCACTAGTATAATATGAACTTAATTTAAAATCTTAGATATTTTGCAATCAGCACATATTTCAAACAACAATCGTTTCAATAAATGCTTACATAATATTATATGTTCTATTATTAGGTTAGTAATTATCACATTTTCTTCATTACTTGCATAAATGTTGGCTAAGATTGTGGTGACTTAGCATAACTAATGAGATTTTTTTCTAGTCATAATTCCTATTAATTTCGCTTCACATATTTTTTTTCGTATTTGCAATTATGTGTTTGAATAAAAAAAAAAAAGTAATATATATATATATTTGTATGCGTATGTTTTAAAAAATAATAAAACTTTGTTATAAAATAACTGGCTGGAAAATAAAAATATAATTTTAAATTACAATTCTACATATATGCAAAATAATAAAATTACTTTATTTAATAAGTGAACTATAAAAATAGAAAAAATATATGCAAGAAAAAAAGCTCCAGCATATATCTATATCCCATTTATTTTCAGCAATAAAGAAGGTGTTTTTCTATTTCAGTTATATTTATTTTAAAATAAAACCAATTATTGTTATGAATGTTTATTTTATTGTTCTTAAAGTATAAAGCCGTTTCTTTGATCTCTAATATCTCTTCTCATTATTCAGAAATCTTCTTTATTTAATGAATCCATATCACATGCTATAATTTTTTCTACATCTTTTATAAAATCTCATAATTTAAAAATTCAACTGTCCACCTACTATCATAATTTCTAGCAATATGTTCAACCTAATTCCACTTCAGTCTTTCAATTTTTCCAATGAAGTTTATATATATATATATATATATATATATATATATATATATATATATATATATATATATATATATATATATATATATATATATATATATATATATATATATATATATATATATATATATATATATATATATATATATATATATATATATATATTGTGCCCTTTTGTATGGGTCACCAGTTAATTTTTGTGCTAATTTATTAAAAATTTTAAATTTAAGATATATTTGAATATGTGATGTTGATTTTGCTTATGGTAATATTTCAAAAGATTTAATGAAAGCAATCTATGAGTATTTGATATGTGAAATTGTGCTGATATAGAGAGAGACATTTTAAATGATGATGATTATAATATATAGTTGGGAAAAATGGCCATAACCAATACTGCATTAATATATTTAATAAATAGGTATTTAAAGCTAAAAGTGTTTAAAAGACAAGTAAGATTAAATGCATATGTTTATTGTTGATAAAATAATATTATAAAAGAATATAAATATTTTAATTATTGTAAGTACTTAAATAGAAGACTAATATTTGATTTTAATAATATTGGATAATTATTTTAAAATCTATTATAATATCTTATTTATTTAAAAAATATTTATTTTAAAAAATGCAATTGTTAGTTTATTTTTAGACGATGATAAGCGTTTCTTGTGTTATAAAAAAAACAGATGTTAGTTAGATATACACAAGCATGCTTGGAAGTTATCTAATAAAGTTGCAAAACTATTTTAAAATTATGTTGTAAAATTTATAAATAATACGTGAGTTATCACGAGATAAAAATAAAGATAAATTAATGTAGAATATTAAATCTGATTTTTAAAGTATTGCTTTTAAAAATATAACGTATAAAAATACTTAGTTTATTTTAAATAATCTTATAAAAGTTAAAATTAAAATCAAGTAAGTAAGAATATTTTAAAAGAATGTTTAATAAATTTCGATGAACGATAAAGATTATTTAGAAATTTGATAATGTAATAAATATTAAATAAGTCATTATTTATTTTTAATTTCGTATTGTTGGTAAATATGTAAATAAGCCAGCAAAGTTGATTGTTTAATCTACCAATCAAATGGGAAGTTTCTTCCAGTATAAAAGCTCAGTTCAATTGTTAGGAGAGGACTCTGTGATTGATTTTTCAAGTTAATTGTGTTGTTAAAAATGGCAAAGTAAATTTGATAGACGCTCTTAAAATCAATTTTAAAATTACAAGAGTGTCATTGTAAATAATTTATAAAAGTTATAAATGATAAGCATGCAGTATTAACTTAATTTTTTCTCTATCGATCGTCTCTATATCAAGCTCAATTTACAAGCAAATGGTCATGGGAACATCATATATAGTGAAAATATATCGGAAACTTTGCCTTAGAAATATGACAAACGCTGGATTAGTTCGGAAATTTACAAGATGGAGAAAAGTAGTATTTTGGATAGTATATAATTTTAAAAGCTAATTACTATTGCCTATTAGAAAATAGATATTTTAAAGAATAAATACTTTTGTGTAAAGAAAGTATTTTTGCAAGCTATAAATTTAAAAATATATCTTAAGTAAAGATATTAAAAATGAAAGTAGTTTTATAAATACTTGCCTTGTTAAGTCTTTATGTTTAAAAGACTGAATGTTGATAATTTTAAAAGCAAGTCAATTGAAATATAATTAGCTAAAAATCTTAATATAATGGGATTATTATATTGAAATAATTTAAACGCTGGCCATTTTATAGATAAAGAAGCTTATTCTTACCTGGATGTTTTGTTAAAAAAATGTGCAAGTAATATGTGGACGTCCAAGTTAATTTAAAAATAATTAAATATAAATTTTTATAAACTATAGACTAAATTAAAATAATAACTTTTGAATAATATTTTTAAAAGAACTAAACCAGGATCCTATAAACTATTTTAATTTTATTTTATTTTCTTGTGGGAACTTATTTTAAAAAAGAACATTTTTGTTTTCATCAACTTTTAAAAAAACACGTGTTGGACCAGAAACAGGAAATGGTGTTCTAGTGAATGTGTGCCTCAGATTAAAGAACTTTATGGTGAAAAGGAAACATCGCTGGAATTACGTAATATGAACTCTGTTTTATTTATCTAATATAAAAATTAAATATTATTAATTTATTAAAATAAGATAGGTACATATCTTTAAATAATAACTAAAAAATAATATAATGATTAATTGCATGAGTTTATTTTATAATTAATATAACACGGAATATTTTAAAGTATAATCGTGAGTATAAATGTGAATTATTTTATGAAGCTGTAATTCTGAAGAATATTGGAAGATGGACTGGACATTAATTCATTATTTATGGTAAAAATTGTATAATAATAATTTTAATGTATTTAATATGTTTTCTTTAGATCAACCGAATGATATGTTATTTTGAATGAATGTATGATTATTTTAAAAATACACACACATTATATTGGCAGTAACAGTTTTATTTAAATATGCATAATTTGAATTTATGATATAAATACGATACAACATTACATAAGAAGCTTAGAAATAATTATATGATTCTTTCGTAAATAAATTTTGATTTTTATTTTATTATTATTATGTTGGAGTATTAGAATTATATTTATTGTTCATACAAGTAATTATTTTATTTCAAGTTAGGAAGAGATCTCAAAGTTTATATTTTTTTTTATTTTATTGGATAAATTAAGTTAAGTTTTATGTAGAAGTTTATGTTTGAATTAAAGGTTTACTGAATATGTATGACGTAGTATAAATAGTTTGGATAATCAGTTTTATTTAAAATCAATGATTATTTTCCGGAAAGTTTAAATAAGTTTAGAGGATGTTTTGTAGATAGAAAGTTATTAAGAAGGAGTAGAATAACACATAAAGTAAAGTAATAATTTTACATAGAAAAGAATCATAGAATTTATCTAATATAATACTTTATGAATTCGAAATTAATGAATAATTTAAATAATATTATTTAACAGTACATATATGTAATGCATATTTAGTAGAACATGTAGCATAAATTGTATTAACTGAAATATAAAATTATAATCAGTTATTTGTTATTACATTATAAAGATACATTAGTTTTTATATTATACTATTAGAGTAATGCTGATATTAAAGTGAACACATACTAATACATGATGAGATGAATAACAGTAATACTTAAGTGATGTAGCAATTTAATTAGCAAAGTTTAATTGTTTACATATGTTACATAAATATTGTTTACATAAATTTTTCTGTAATAATAATTGAAGTTCACTAATATTTATTTAAAGTCTAAGTTTTGAAAACATACTTCAATGTTATTAGTACAGCATTTTAAAGAATGTATAATTACTTATTAGGAGTATGAATTAATAACAGTGTAAACATATTGTATTATTATTTTCTTATTTTTATTTTCTTTGTTTTCATAATTTTGAACTGTAAATATTGTAAATAAATTCGTAGTTGAAGTTAATGTAAATAAATTTATTTAATTTGTTTAAAAGTGTGTCGAGTTCATTATTTTGCACCACAGCATTTGACAGCAGATAATTTGAAGAAACATAATATTTGCACAATGTGAATTTATTAATATTATTTTAGAAATAAATACAATATTTTCTTGATATCATTTTATAAGAATTGATTGACATTAACATATAATATTATTATGGTCATAAGGTTATTATAATGCACATTATAAGAGTACAATATTATTTATTGCCACAGATTATTAAGTTGTAAGATTTTGATCTATTCCAGAATTAAGATGCTATATGAAAATAAAAGATATACATATGATTATTTATTTAATGATTGATGATATAACAGAAATAGATAAGATTAAGTTATACTCTAAGATTAGTATTATATTATTATTAGAATAAGTTAGGTGTATTTAGGTTTGATATAAAATCCCATATCATACTTATTTACATGAATTATCATTACTTTAAGATAATTAGAAGAACCTGAGATTATTTAATTATATTTTAAAAATTAAAAGTTAAGCTTTATTTATTTTATTATTATTAAAGATAATTTATTTTATTTAAAAGCCATAAGAATGCTATAGAGGTAGTAGTAAGTTAATAAGGAGGTGATAGTATTCTTATGCCATTGAGATAATATGTTTGGAAGATATTGACTCAATGTAAATCTACTTATTACTTTGTAACTTTACTTCACAGTCTCATGATTTTAAAAATACTTATTTAATTAGTACATACTATAGAATTATATTCATTTGATAATTAATGATAAATTTATGTAGAATATGATAATATAAAAGTAATTAAAAATAGATATGCAAACTTTAATTAAGCATTATAATTTTAATTGAGCTAGTCGTATTTCAAATTATATTATACATTGAGAAGTAAGGGTACAATATATATATATATATATATATATATATATATATATATATATATATATATATATATATATATATATATATATATATATATATATATATATATATATATATATATATATATATATATATATATATATATATATATATATATATATATATATATATATACCTTTACCCTGCTTAGCGATGGCAATTGGTCCTCAAAAACTCATCATTAAGCAAGAATATCATATACAAAATACGTAATTATAATGGGGTTCTATGGGAAAAACATTGGTCGGTTCCAGTCAATGTAAAATATTCACATTGGTTTCCAAGCTCAAAGATTTTCTTGATTTTTTCATGACAATGATGACTAAATATGGTATCTAAAAAGAAAAGTTTTATATCACTAAGAAAAAAAATATATTTTTTAACTTTAAAAAGTACAGAACAGCAAAAAGAAAGAAAAAGTGAAACTAAATTTAAATTTAAAAGTTTTTATATTCTTCCGTAGAAGTTTTCATCATAATGAAAAAAAAATCCATACTGAAGTGCTTTTTTTTTTTAATTTGTATTACAGTATATATTACTACTATACATTTATGTTATTACTTATGTGAAATTATTCAAATTAAAAAACAATGTTTAATTATTATTTTTTTAATTGAACATGAAGACTTATTACTGTACTCCACAGTAACAAAATGCTTAATGCTTATTGTAAAGCAGTCAACTTTAGAAGAAAAAAATCAACTTATTTTAAAAGTAAAAAAAATAACTTCTAATTTTCTAAAACATACAGCAAAGTTTATTTTTCTTTTACTTTTTTACTATATTTTTAGTAATGTAATAATGCCCCCCCTCCTGTTCATGTAGAATACAATCTGTTTATCTTTTTAAATTTTTCTAATTCCACATTTGCGTTTTAAAATGTTGTTTTTATTTTGATTTGAAACAACTTGAGTGAAAAGAACATATTTATTAACGAAGTTACAAAATCAATAACTATTTTTACTTAATTATCCAGGTGTTTTAAAAATAATATATGATAATTAATAAATGCAGTATGCAGTTTAATATTTGTATTTAGTGTTTTCCTGAAAGTTTGTGATGATAGTATTTTAGTTGTCCTGTACCGTATTTATATATTGGACTATTTCATCATCTAATATGTGTTGAATGTCTTTAGAAAAATTAAACTTTATTTAAATAATCCAAGTACTATACATTATATTTAAATAAAGTTTATTTTTTCTAAAGACATTCAACACTTATATATACAGTATACAGTATTATAGATTCAGTACTTATAGATATTTTAATGTTTATACATTCTATAATAAAAATACTGAATGCAGCACTAACACTTTTTATGAATAAAATATTGTATGTGTATACAATTACAGCAAAGTCATTACAATAATATACTTTTGCTATTGGGTAAAATGAATTTAAAATACCCATATCTCTGATGTCATCAGTAATGGAAATTTCAAGATGGCTGGCAAAAATTTTTTTTTAAAATTGTTTCTGATTATTATAATGAAAAATCGATTGTAAATTGAAGTAGTGGGTACAAATTGATGATGATCACTATTGTGAAATATCGCTAAATAGTCAATCGCTAAGTGAGGTAAAGGTTTATGTATATATATATATGTTTATTTTTTACATGTGTATATATGATTAGTCTTTGATATTTATAGCATGCTTGACTTCATATTTTCTTGATTGGACTAATGTCTCCATATTGACATTAAGTAAGCGTTCATGTCCTGAGTTAAAACTGGTAAAATACATTTATTTTTAAAAAATCTTTTTGATGTATATATGCATGCTTTATATTGATATTTACTAATTTCTATGAATATTGTTTTACTCAAGTTTACATCTATGATTAATTTCATCCATTTTGTTTTATCTGTATTAGTAATATGACACATATATTTGTAGTTGTTACCTTTTTCTAATTCCACATAACCAAGTTTACCTCCTTCTTTTGGAAAAATTTATTGAACATTATTATAGTCTTTTTAATATTTATCTTTATTCTTCTTTAAAACTATTATCTGATAACTATTGAAATATTTTCTGAACTTCTAAAGCTTTATTTGTAAAAGCTAGCTAAAGAATCACCAAAAATCTGAATGATGTAAATAATTTCAATTTACTTATATCCCTCAGCTTTCCATTTTATTCAACAAAATACTTTTTTTTTTAAAACTGCTGTAAAAATTGGACATAAAATGTGCCCTTTTGTAAACCCTTCTCAACATTATTAGAATTATTATTATGAAATATATGCATGATTGTTGCATTTTAATAAATATTTTATTTAGAATATTACAATATTTTTGTCTCTATCCCATGATATAATCATGGTAGAAATACTATATTGAATCAAATAAGCTTCCATAGTCTAAAAAACAATGGATAAAAATAGCTCATATCAGTTGTTCATTTTTTAACATATCTTTATAACCAGACTTGGTTAAAATCCAAAGTTTTCTGTAGACAATTTGAAATTGTGTTGAGAAAACTGTGCACAGAACTAATAAAGGATTAATAGGTATGTAATTGTTAATATTTTTTTAACTTATTTTTTAATATTAGTATTATACTACTACATTTTTCCAGGTATTTGACACACTTTTGTTATTTAGTATTTAAGTTTGTCAACATTTTTTTCTACTTCTACACATTTATTTTATATTGATTATAATTTCTTCATTCAATGGGTCTTTGTCCTTTTCTTCATTTAATATTTATAGTTATTTCAGAAAGTGTTGTAGTTACAGGAGATTTTTTATAGGGCATTTTCACACATATCATATTGTCTTCTCTCTTTTTCTCTATAGTTTCATCTACTCTCCTTATAGCAGAAACATGTTCACTAACATTAAGAGGTTGTTGTTTTGCACTTTTGAGCCTTTTCATTTTTCTTTATAGTTTTCCTTGCTAATTCATAATTATATTTTATTATATCATTATCAATTTATTTGTTTTTAAATTTCATAAAAAAAACTTTAGATATTCAATTCTTCTTAACTGATCAATTTTATAAGTCTGTATACTTTATCGTTTTTAAGACATTGTCTTGTCTCAGGAGAAAATTTATTTTTAAATTGCTGCTTCTTTGTATCAGTTATTTTTGTTGCAGTTCATAATAAATTATCAGTTACCTTTTTATTAATTTTATCCTGATGTAAACAATCGTCAAATTATGTTAATATTTTAAAATTATTTGCAATTCCTGATTTAAATTAACTGTAATATTTTTGAAGGATAAGAATATCAAGTTTGGGTTTATTATTACTTTTGACACTCTAATTTTACATTAACACATACCTTAAATGTTATTAATCAAATATCATTTTCTGAGTAAAACTTATTAAGGCCATTATAATAATGAAACAATATTATATATGTTAGAAAACAATACAATTTTGCAGTCTCTTTCTTTAGATGCATCCATATTTAATTTAATTTGCTTTTTATTTTTCAAAGAATGAATTCATAACATATTGTTTACTTTTTGAAAACCCACCATGTCTATGTGCATTATTGCATTATCATTTCTAGTAACCATAAACAAAATTATTACAACTTGCAGCTTTTAATTGCTTATCAATCCAATATTCAATTTTCATAACAATTTTAAAATGTTGTTTGGTCTTATCAAACGCTTTTTGAACACTCATAAAATAGTCCTTATCTTTTTCATCACAATTAGAACTTCTTGAGACACAAACTGCGTTTGATATCTTCCAATAAATTGAATAACTGATTTGCCACCAATTTCACTTATATTTACAATATATGTGATTTTTTTCTTTACAGTTTTTATAACTTCAGAAAGATCAGCAATACTTCATTTAACTTTAGATAATTCTTCTAATCAATGTAATCTTCCTTCACTTGAAAGATATATGAAGTTGTAAATATGTGAATAAAAATAGCTATCAAATCTCTGGTTATTTCATTAATTAAAGAATTTTTGCATCCTCTGCCTTGGTTGCTAACCAATGGCTTAGCTGAAGACATCATTGTCTCTTGGAAATAAGGGACAAAATTTAGTTTTATTTATTATAATTGTAAATGTTTTTCAACATAAATTTCATCCACACATTCATTCTCCATTTAAGAAGAAACATCTAACAATTAAGATAATAACTATTATATATATAAAAATAAAAACCATGCTATATTGATCTTAACCTGAGATATAAAAATAACCAAATCCCAACACAATGTGATGCAAATGGATGAACAATCCACCCATGTTTCCAAGCTGTATGAGTAATAATATTATAATAATAACTGCAATAGCCATAACACATGAAATGGACATTAGGGATTTTCACTACTCAGTTTTTATGCTTTGAAATGGAAACAAAATATAATCTTTCACTTAACAGCAAATTATGTATTGCAGTTACTCACCCTCTAACAATATCAAAATATATGTTTACTGACTAATATTAAATAAATATTGAATTAACTATTGATCAGAGTATGGATTTTTTTTATATATATATATATATATATATATATATATTTTATATATATATATATATATATATATATATATATATATATATATATATATATATATATATATATATATATATATATATATATATATATATATATATATATATATATATATGCATTATTTCTTCTTCAGGTGACCAGCATATGTGTATTTACATAAAAATAACGTGATAAAATACAAAAAAAATATTTTACTGATACAATTTATAAATATATACAAGCAAGTATTGTAAAACAATTGTAGAATATCTTATAAAATGGTACTACTATTGTTTCTGCTATTATAATTGCTACTATTACCAATGATGCTACTACTGTTAAGTATAATAACAATAATAATGACAATAATAGATATCATAAATGAACATAAAAGTTTTTTATATCTGGAATAGGCATATAATTTAAAGTAACACCATAATTTAGTTTAATATGCATAAAAGTGGTAACTTATTTATTATTACTCCTTTAAAAATATTTTTTTTGCATTTTGTTTCTTACATAATTGATAAATGATGTTGATTCCTCTGATCATTTTTACACACAATCAAATCATTATGTTTATTTATTTTGTAATGCATAAATTAGTATAAGAAATTACAGTCAATTATTATCATCATTCCATTAAAAGTATTCTGCCAGAGTGGATGTATTTATTACAGAAGAACATTCAAGCTTTGATTAATAATATATAGACATGTGTTATTAAAGTAAAGTTAACAATAAATAAATCACACACATTCCACAAGTTACACACAATATAGAAGTCTTTTTTATCCCTATGATAATTATTAGAAGCCAATATAATTTATTAATTGAAAAAGAATAATCACTTTTATAGATCACAGATTTTTATTATAGAACACTATTTTCTATTGTATAAAAGAAATCAATATTTTATACTAATTGATCCTAGTTATTTTTCAGAGATAGAAGCAGATGACTATATTAAGCAAAATCAAATAATTATATATATATATATATATATATATATATATATATATATATATATATATATATATATATATATATATATATATATATATATATATATATATATATATATATATATATATATATATATATATATATCATTAAAATTCAGTCAACACTTAGACAATGCCTATATCAATACCAATCAACAATCTCCAGCTATAAATATTAATTAATCATCAAATTACCTCACATATAATAAAATCAGATACACCCACTATAAATAAATGTATCAGAGTCCACATTTCAATGCTGCTAATTCAAAAACGAACCTTTTTATAATTAGCTGTTTTTTTAGATGCAAATTCAAATGCACTTAGTCACAAGGGGTATAACTCAAATGTTTTAATGTTTGAGATGGATAG
This sequence comes from Epiperipatus broadwayi, assembly GCA_028023455.1. NCBI lineage: Eukaryota > Metazoa > Onychophora > Udeonychophora > Euonychophora > Peripatidae > Epiperipatus > Epiperipatus broadwayi. The sequence continues at coordinate 47,526 of JAQFVV010006508.1, forward strand.
ATATTTTTGTCTGGTAGTGTTATACACAGGAATTATATATATATATATATATATATATATATATATATATATATATATATATATATATATATATATATATATATATATATATATTGAAACTATTATATGTTTCTAGGCATACAAAACATGGTAGTGTTTGTGCATATATATATATATATATATATATATATATATATATATATATATATATATATATATATATATATATATATATATATATATATATAATTTGAAACAAAATGTATAAATAAACACACTTTTTTTTTGTAGATATTTTTTACTACATTACCCTGAAATAAGAGTGAAGATTTAATAATTTTGAATTAATTTTTTTTTATTATAAACTAAACATAAAAAAAAAAACTAATTAATATTTTATTAATTTTGATTTTGAAATAAAACAACAATGTTTATATGTTACAATAGATATAGTGGTAATTAGATAATTCCATTATCTATTTTGATTAGCAAATTGTTGTTTTTTTTTGTAATTAATGCTTGTATAGCATATTTTGATAAAATTCCACAAAGTTGAAAGCATTAAAGTGAATTGAAAATGGTCATTAACATTTTCAATCAAGAAATAAAAAAATAATTTAATTAATGTATTTTCCCCTGCACTCTGTCTATAAAAGGATTGCAAATATTATAGATAATTTCTTAACAGTTAGTTCTTAGAGTTTTACAGATTAAGATAAAGCTACCATGAAGATATAACTGAATGCAAAAAGTACCAGTTGCAGCTAATAGTTCATGATGGTAGAGTTTGGATTCACCTGGGAACTTGTCACAGCTTTTCTGTTTTTACTATTTCCTACATTGTACTATATGGCTTGCTTGAATTATACCTTTTCTGAAAATGATAGTAAGCCGGTGTCCTGTTTTATAAGGTATCAGCATATTAAGGGAGTTCATCAGCATGCTGAAGATGTGGTTATACATAAAATGTTTTATCTATATGTGGAGAACCACAGATAAACATGTGGCATCATGTGTATATAAAGTGCTTCTGGTGAGGGTTATTTCAAATAATTTCTTTAAAATGAAATTTAAAAGTGAACAAAATAAAATAATATTTTTTTGAGTTAAAAGTCTAAAATAAAAATAATAATTCATAGATGATTTTATATTTTATAAAATAAAAAATCCACTTGCAAAATCATTTCTAGTTTGGAAACTAAAGGAACTTTCTGGAATATTGTTTTAAAAATGTTTACAATTAATCAACAGTAACCTGTAAAATGTGCAATATTTTATTTTAAAAAGAAAAATAAACTTATACTTTTCAAAAGAAAAATAATCTAATAATTTTAATTTATATCATTTATATTTTATGCATACAACATGACATACATTTGCATTTATATGAAAAATATATTTTTAATAATTTTATTATTTGGATAAATTAAAATGAAATGGTATAAACATCACTTTGCATACAACATTTCCATGCATGAACACAATAATGTTAAATATGTAAGTAATTATATATTATAAAAAATGAATGACTTACATTTATAAGTTTTTGATTCCAAATCTGTTCTTAAATCATTTTACTGCATGTCTCTTTGCTGATATATATGTATGTATGTGTGTGTGTGTGTAGACCCATATTTGAACACATATATATATATATATGTGTATGTGTGTGTGTGTGTAAACCCATTTTGAAGTATTTGTAAAACATAACTTGATAGGTTTATTATTATTATTATTATTATTATTATTATTATTATTATTATTATTATTATTATTATTATTATTATTATTATTATTATTATTATTATTATTATTATTATTATTATTATTATTATTATTATTATTATTATTATATGAAAATTCAAATATGTTTATTAATTATTATACTGCATGTATGGATGCTGCTATATAATTGACCTAATGAAACATATTGGAAAATACATGTAAATCACAATGTGATAATTTATTTTTTGTATATTAATCCGTATCAAAATTTAATTTATATGTGTATAGCCATATTCTGCAGAACTTTATTTTATTTGTATTGTTATTAATTCATTGATATTTGATTGTATAAATTATTTCATTGTACTTACTCCTAAATAGTTTTAGAATATTATATGTTGTATTATGTCTTGAAGACAATAACAATTATTGAGCATGTGTTTTCTTAGCTACATTTACGCATAACAGTATGTTATATAAAAGGGATTTAGATTTACTGTATTGAACATCTATTTATGATGATAATCCTGGATTAGTGCACATGATATATTTTTTTAGTTTAATATTTATTAAAAATTAAGTCTAGAGTTTACCAAAATATTAATGATACTAAGTGGAATGGATCATGATCAGCATGTTTTAATATCTCAGAATTATTATTTTATTGTTATATATTCTGATGGATTAGCATTTAAGTTTATTTCTAAATCAAAATATTAGCAAAGCAAGTTAGCTATTGATCACAAATGCAGTAAGAAATGATAGGTCTGATTTATAAGTTTTTACATAAAATATATTACTGTATTTGAATATTTGCCAATCATTTTCATTATTTTTCCTTTTATCACCAATTTTCCCCACCACAGGAAATTATTGCTATGATTTGTGGCTTCATTGCCATACACAGTTTTAACCAATTAAATTATTTTTTAAAAATATTATGTGTAAAAAAATATTAATATGCACTGCTTCATCTTATTATAAGATATAGCACAATTTCTCATTTTTCATTTTATATCTCACAATCCAATGAACACAAAGTAGTAACTTATTAACTAAGCACCCTCTAAACATATTTTCAAAATAATATTGAAGTGTGTAAATATGAAATTACCATATTAGTTTAGCAGTTTAATAGATTTGTAAAACAATGACATTATAACTAAAGTTTTTTTTACATCAACTATTGACTGAGTAAAAAAAAAGGCAACCTCTATCTATCTTGCTATACTTGCCACATTAATGTTTAAAACTCAAATGTCTATCTGAACAAATAATTGTGATGAAATTAACTGGACAATTATCACATTTAATGTAAAATATTAACTATTTTTATAATAGGAACAGTCACTTATAAAACATTAAATTCTGAATTTTTAATTGATTTCTATTATTCAATAATATATTAGAAAATAATGACAAGTTATTGTGATTATTATTCTTACTAATCATATTTATTATTTTATTATCTCAAATTGATAAAAAATCAAGTCAGATGACCTAATTTTAATAAAGCTCCTATTTACAAATGTTATATATAGAGTAAGTAACATTTGTAAATAGGAGCTTTATTAAAATTAGGTCATCTGACTTGATTTTTTATCAATTTAATTTTAGTTTTTGGCTATTAATGCTTTGGCGATTTTATATTGCTAGAACTATTAATATATGGTGTATCTGAAATTAGTTCAGTCCCATACGGCTATTTGAGTTAGAAGCTGGATTTTTGGACATTTAAATGTCTGAAAGTTTCAGATTTTCTTCTCAATAGTTAGGCATTGATAAAATGCTGGACTAGTTCTAGTATTTTTATTCCCTAGCACCTCACTGATGACGCTAGAGGCAGAAACCAAGGTCTGAGGTTGAGGGTATTTTTGAAGCTTCATAAGAGTTTGTTTTTAACTTACTCTATATATAACATTTATTATCTCAGAGTCAATTAATTTGCTGTACAAAATACTTTTTTGCATTAATATGCTTGTTATAAATACAAATGCAAATAAAAACAAATCTTAATAAAACTAAATGTTATTATTCACAAAACATTTCCCAAAAATAATACCTTTTTTAAAATATAGGACTGTTTACTAATCTTTATGATTCCCATAAAAATTAAGTGTTAACTGATACACAAACAAAACATTTAAAATGTGTAAAATTAAATGTTATACTTTAAAGTGTAGCTAAATTAATCTGTACCTCACGTCTAAATAATACACAATTATTATTAACGATTAAATGAAAGATATTCAGTTATTAATCATTCTCTGCTGGATAACCCAATGAATTAAAATCTTTAGTTATTCTAGACAATAACTCTTTTTTTTTGTTTCACATAATGTTATTATTGCTTTATTCAATACTTTAGTTGCAACTGAATAAATACATTCTTGTCAAAATAAACCAATTGGTAAGGAATATAAAACTAAATAAAATGTGAAAAAAACCAATAATGTAACAACAATATTTATTAACAGTTAAATAAAAGGCATACATCAATGAATAAGTTTAAACAAGAGTTAATAAGTGAATTGTTGGATGATTATTAACTCTTTTAAAATAAGTATACAATGTATTCCACTGAGAGGTCATTGACTATTAATAAACTAAGCTCATAAGCAGTGCACTAGATCTTAAACATAAAATAAAACACTGAAGAAGCAATAATCAATAGGCCTATAAATATAAACTGTATTCAACAGGAAAATATATGTATAGATTGGGAAGAAATGTTTTATACAAGGTAAATATCAATACCCACCAATTTCAAGTGGTAAATAAGCAACAACTCATATACATAAAATCTTATATAAATGAACATAGACAGATACATTGCTATAATCAATGAAAAGAAAAATATATAAACCCATATAATTTAAAACAAAACTGTAAAAAATATACTTCACTATAAATAAAAAAAATATTTAATACATCAATCTGGCTGTCATTTTTAAAGAAATCTTTTCCTGATGTTTTATTTTACACAAACTCATGACTAATTAAATATTTCTTTATTTATAGTGAGCTGACTATTTCAATTTTTATTTAAATCTTAGTGAGAAATATAAAGTAAAAAAAAGATTAATTAATTTATTATTGTAAGAAAACTTTTTGAATGCTAGTTTTGCAAAGAGAAAATAAATTAATGTAGAAAAAGATTAGATTAAAAAATGTAAACACCAATTAGATTAAAGAAAAATTTAAAAAATTAATTAAAAATAGATTAAATGCAAGATAAAAATTAAAGCTATGATAAAAAAGAATGGAAGAGATGCATATAAAAATCACAACAATCTATTGTTATATTATTCTGCTCTTGAGTATGTAAGTAATTTCAGTCTTTATTTTGTGATTGGATTATTCGGATCTTCATGCTGTCATTGATTCATTATGTTATTCATTGCTCTAGACAAGCAAATATTTAAGTATTTAATAGAGCCAATCATTAATTTTGTAGAAAATATTACATGCACAAGCCACAGAACTAGTAACATGCACTGCTAGACCAACTGAAATGTGTTCAACTGGGTTTCATACCCTATGTCCTCATCCATAATCAACTGCACATAGTAGAACCAACAATAGGAAACAATAGTCAAGTTATAATACAGTTGCTGCTGCTCCTCTTTCTCTCATTCTCAAGTCACAAAATGATAGACAAGCCCTGCATTGTTCAAACCCGAAAAAACCACCTGGTTGAAAAGTAACACTAATGCAAAACAAAACATAAGGAACTATGTCATCTAATATCATGAAAACCTGGGTTAATACATTTCCATTATAATTGTCTATAGACACTATATTTTTTAAATGGACTTTAACAATGCAATGTGACAAAATTTAGCCTGATTAATCATTTCTATTTCTTATATAAATTTTCATATTATGTTATATTAAATGTGTGCATGAATAAAAATGATGTTTGCTTAATTGATATTTAGTCTATTATCTCTCTTTTGTCATAATTTATTTAAGGATGTAATTGTATATTTGTGTTAAGTTAAGGCAGAGGATGTTCTGGTAAAGAGAAGCTAGCTTGGGAGATTTCAAGCACTGCTAGGTACCTGTTGTCTGAGAATGCAGGCTATATAACACATGGACTAATGTCAAGTTTGATCTCAAAACAAATATTATGCTTTGGATGGCAAGTTTTTGTTTCAACAATTTAGGTGGGCCATCATAAGCAAATGTGGTTGTGGTATGCTTTGTACACCCTAATTAGACCATTGTATCATATTTTGTTATGCTATCAATAGTATTTTCTTTTTAGTTGAAGGGCTAGACCATTTCTATAGTATTAAAGATATAAAATAATAAATACCAAGATGTTATGTATTAAGAGTTACAAAGCAAAAGTTTATAAAAATCTTAATTAAAGCCAAAAGATATTAAAGTTTATGTTAAAAGATATTTTAACTCAGCAAGAATAATTTTTTAGAATGACTTGGTTCAATTGCCATCCAACATGAGAGCTGAAGGGTCATAAATGACCCACCAAAATTAGAATTTAAAATTATAGTCCAAAACTAAAATTAAATTAAACACTATATTGCATAGTATTAAAAGTGAAATAAGTGAGCAGTGTGAGAAGAGAAATACATCAAAGGTAAACAAATTATAATATTTAAAATGTAAAATAAAAAGAGTAACATACATAATGTAAATAAAAAAAGGTAATTAAAAACCGTCAAGGAGATAAATAATTTATTATTGGTAGTTGTTGATAGTCAAGTGGGAATTAGAGAGAACTGGGAGCTTTGAGTTAGTCGAACACTTCATTCTAATAAAATAGTTAAAAATAATAAAATTAAGGAAACATGAAGTAATTGATAAAGTAGAAAAAATAATATAAAATAAAATGAAATTACCAAGTTTAGGGAGGAAAAGTTTGAGAAATTTTCAAAAATGTGCAACAAATGGAGAGAATGATTAATGCAGGAGATGATGATAGCCCAACTAGAAAATAGGAAAATAATAGAAATTATGGAAATAAATATAAAACAGTTAAAATATAAATTAGATAAAATTGAAAGTAAACAGGAAAGCACAAATAAGTATGCACAATGAAATAGCTGGAATATGGTAAATAAACCTGAAGCAGAAAATAAGTCTGATTCAAAATATAAGTCAGAATCAGAAAATATTTCTATATCAAATGGTAATCTTGCATCTGAAAATAAAGATGTGTCAGAAATAAAACATAACAAAAATGAAGTTTTTTTTAAGAAGAAAAAACAATAAGTAGTATGGAATTACATTCAAACATTGAATCCAATCATAGGAAGGAAAAGACAGATAAAATACTATAAAAAGAAACCATTATTTGAATTTTACTTATATAATACTATTAAACAAGAGATGGCAATAGAAGCAGAAAATAAAAAAAGTTTAAAATAAATGAACTAAAAAATACAAGCAAAAACCAGACAAAAGAGAGAAATAAATTTATATCATAAAATAAATTAGAAAAAAAATTGGCTGACAAAGGTTAGGGAGAGTATGGTCTATAGTAACTGAACAGAATTTTTTTTAAAAAAAAAAGAAAAAGTTTATTGTACACATATTATGAGATTCGAAATAAAATTAAACAAATATCTTTTTTTTTTGGTTTTGAAAGTTAATGTCTGACAAGGGAAATACAGTTTAATAAATGTTTTTTTTTCTCCTTTAGAATGGTAAGATGACAAAGGAATTAAAATGAGAATTTGTTATTTAAAATAAAGTAAAATATTAAAGTTTTAGAGTAAATATATGATAAAATAAAAGTTTTTGTAAAGAATCAAAAATGCAGAAATAAAAGTGAATAAATCGATTAAAGAATATAATAAATAAAGTGAAATCTATAATAAAATATTGCAAAATCATCTTCCAAATATGTGTAGACATTGTTTAGATTAATACGTTCATGAGGAGAGGTGGTGCAGATAAAGGTTGAGGAAGGTGTGTTAAGTGTTTAAGACATGTAATGGACAAGAAAATGAAAGGGATAGTCTGATGAGATGAGGATCCAGTGGAAAGATCTTAGACCCATCTGACAAACTGGGAGATGTTGTCTCAGTCTTTTATCTAAAATAATATCTGCTGGAAAATGGTAATTACAGAGTAAGCCACAAGTCAAAATCACAAGACCGTTTTGTTTAGGAGTAAAATTCACAACATCTTATAGTCATGTTAAACCATGTTTTTGTGTATGGTGAATGCTCAGTGAATAAATACTGCCATTAATAGTAACACCATGTCTTTTAGGGTTCAGAACCAAGAGATAATGTCCTGGGCTCATTCAATCTGCTGGTAGAGAAATTCTCTGCACATTAAAAAAGCATTGTTATAGTCTTGTTTATTGCATAAGTCAGGTATAAGCAGATGTGTTCTGCCACTCGCAGCATTTACCTTCTTTGACACATCAGAAAATGGATGTTGTCATTGTTTGTCACACATATGACATAATCATAGACAGTCAACATCGGTCACAGCCTGTGAGATGAAGAAGCATAGGAAAGATTACCCCATATGGTTTGCTGGTCTGTATATAATTCAAAACTTATTTAGATAAAAATAAATAAATAAATGAAAATAAAAAGGGAAAAATCAAACAGTAAAAAAAGTGTCAAAGCTAAAATGAGTCAAATTAACAGATTTTACCTCTTAAACAAGAGGGGGGTGTAACATTTGTGGGATAAATGTTATAAAACTATTTTGAATAAAAATTTATTAATTAATATGTCAGAGTCAATAGTCATTTTAAATCATTATATTTTTTAAAAAATAAATCATTATAATTATTGAGGAGACTTATAATGATTAATCATTCAATTAATAGATAGAACACTGGTGTTTAATTCTTCAAGTAAATTAATCAAATGACTTTGATATTGCAGGATATCCATCTCCAAAATTCATAGTTTGAATTTTGGTTTTTATCTTGATTCACTTTTTTATTTTAATTCTGGGTTAACTTTGCCAATGTTAATTAAAAATAATAATTGTAGAGTTAACTGTAAGATTTAGAATGTAGAATTTGAGTAAAATATATCATAGTTTACGACAAATGTTTGATTTATTCCAACAAAATGTATTTTATTGTTCCTATTAAAACTATTGAGTCTTCCATCATGCCAGTAGGAAAAACTTGTTTCTTTTATGTTTTTTTTTAATTTCTCTATTTGTTGTTTTGTTTTTTTTTGTTTTTTTGATAGTTTTGAAAGTAATATATCTGAAATATAATAGTAACTTGCAGTTATTATTATTGTTCTAACGTGTTTTATCTCTTGTGAAATTATTTATAAATATAAATTTTTATTTGACTATTTTATTATGTAACATATATGTACTATTTATATATACATTTAAGTTTTAAATAATACATAACTTAAGCTTTTGAGTAAAATGCCAGATTTGAAGTTAAGAATAAATACTTATATATTTTTTTATTTTATTATTAAATCTTAATGTCAGTGGAACAATTGATAGTTGAGTTAAGCATGAACTTGTTTATAACACACGAGCAGATTTGTTCGTTCTCTTGATATAAAAAAATGAGAGAAAAAGAAAATCTTTTCTCTTTAAAAATAGCATTTTTCTTTTATCAATACTAATATTTAACGATTGGAATTTTAATATTAACTTTTCCAAATTAAAATAATTTGTGGATTAAAAGTCTGCAAGGAAAATATATTTAATTTCTACTCAATCTTAAAGGAATAGCAATATAAAAGAAAAGAATGTCTGTTTAAGTTTTTTGGAAACTACGTTGTTTTAATACTTTCGTGATTCTTCGGATATATATAAATTTAAGATAATTATATATATATATATATATATATATATATATATATATATATATGTTTTAATCGTATATATATATATATATATATATATATAGGATAAAACAATGTGTTTTGAGTAAAACAGCTTTATATCGTAAAGGTTTCAAAACCAACCTTGCAGGCTATTTTAAAATATTTTGAAATATTGAATATATAGAACGTCTAGTGATAATAGAGAAATGAAGATTAAGAACATCTACATTCGAAGAATATTTATTTTATTTCACATTAATCCGGTCATTGGATGTTATTAACAGTTTATCGTTTAAGGATAAATGGAATCATCATTGTACCAATGGATTGGTGATATGCTTCATAAGAGATCTTCATTGGGATGATGAACTATAGACTTCAATATCTACTCTCAACTCTCTTATAAATAAGTTTCCTTTATTATTTATTTATATATATTATAATAATGCTTATATTATTTTAATATGTTTATTATTATTATTATTATCTTTATTTCAAATTTGGCATCGCATCATATATATCTTAAAAGGAAAATTATATTTATTATTAAATATAATTAATTGAAAGCTTAACATAATTCATCAAATTAGATGAGGGATATAAAAAATAGTTATTATTTGACAGATATATTAAACAGGATTATATTGTGTTTACTACGTAATATTGTAAACGTTTAATGTATTTTTATTTATTAAAAATACATATAATATATAAGTTATACAATGGCAAATAATACTTATATATGGGTAATTGTGAAGCATATAAATAAGAACGATAAATAAATTAATAAGTTACATAAATTATTAATTTTTGAACCCAGATATTGTTTTTATATATCTGTTAATTTAAGCTATTTTCTTTAATTTTTGAAAGTTTATTATAGTATTGAGTTTTATCATAGGGTATTAAATAAAAAAATATCATTTATTAATATTCTTTTAAAATGATAAAATTCATCCGTATTTATTTATTAATATTTTATTATCTATTCTATTATATTTTTATTGTTTATTAAATATTGATTTGTTAACGTGATCTCTTTGTCTAATCATTATTGAATTATATTATATATATATGCTAGTATTATAAATATCATATGAATAATAGTTATAATTAATGCTTATATAAAGGCATATGAAATAACTTGTTTTGAAATTATTCCTGAAAAGAGCTAATTGCAAATTCTCCGTGAGTTTAAATATCGTGGCATAATGGTGACTGAAAGAGGGATGAAAGATGGATGACCTGGTCTAAATTGTATTTAAACTTATTTAAAGATTATTGAGCTAGCATAATAAAGATATGTATAATCATGGATTTAGTATTTCATCGATTCTTTTCTAGCATTCTACTTGAAGACCCAAAGTCTGATTGTAGTGAAATGCGTATCCTCTTTCTAAGGAATTTAATCATCTCTTTATATTTAACAAGACCAACTTAGATTTTAAATATAATCCATTCTGTTATATTTGGCGAACCTAACTGTGCAGCATTAAATTAATGATTTCTAAACATTAAATATAATTGATTATATTACAATTAATACATCAACTGGGATGATTAAATGCCGTTACGTTATATTTGGTGCCTCAACTAAGGCTATCAAATAGGCTGTCCAGTTATATCTGGCGACCCAAATGTTAGGGGCTTTGATTAATTAAATATCATACCCTGTAGACTGCGTTTTATCTGGTGTGCAACGTTTTAGGCATTGAAACTATAATTTCGATTCCTTATATATGAAATTTATAATTGCAAGATTAATATAAAAAAAAAAAAATGGTAATATATATAATATGATTTAGAGAGATCAATATTTAAATAACTAATTATTAAATTATGTTTTAAACAAGAGTTGAGTGGGATAAAGTTTTATATAGACATAGACGTTTAAAAATATACACATATATTATTAGAACATCATAAGTATATATAAATAGCATGGGGTGGTAGAGAACTTTACGATATAATATTTTGGTTATAATAAAATATATACACTTAAGTAATATTTGAATTAAGTTAAAATTTGTTATGCTGCGAAGTGGGAAAATGTTTTCAAACAAAGATATTAAATGCTCTAGTCAAATGCAAGATGATTTGCAAAGTGAACTAAGTGATGATAGTAATATTATAGAACAATCATCATTAGTACAAGCACCTGGGGGTTCTACAACCATAATTGAATACCCTCAACAAATACCGAGTTTAGATCAAGTGTTATCTCAAACACAAAATATAGTTGATGAAGGTTTAAATCAATCATCTACAATTGAGATTAGTCAATCATCTAATGTTGGAACAATTCAGAAAATGTTACAAATGTTTATGAATAAATTAGATGATTTAAAAAGTGCTTTGAATCAAAAATTGGATGATAATATTAATAGTTTAAAAAGTGATTTGAATCAAAAATTGGATAATAATAGTAAAAAATTAGATAGTTTAAAAAATGATTTGAAGGTTGAAATAACAGGAATTGAAAATAAACTATCTACAAAAATCCAACAATTAAATTTAAATGTGGATAATGTTAAAAAAGATAACATAGAAATTAAACAAGCATTAAATGATTTAAAGAATGAAATTGATGAAAATAATTCAAAATGTCAACAACGGTTTAGTGAGTTCCAAGGTGACATAATAGATAAATTTAATGCTAAATGTGATGAAATGTATAAAAATAAAGGAATTTTTAGGGATCAAGTAAAAGAAGAACAAAATAAAATACGGAATGAAATCCAAGTAGATAGACAACAAACACAAGCAAGAATAGATCAACTATCTACTAAACATAATAATGAGGTAGAATCTCAGAATAATGTATAGGAGACTATTGATCATCAACTTAAAACTTTAGAAAATAAAATGAATTCAATAGAAATTAATACAAATATAGACAAAAATGTATTGGAAAAATTAAGGAAAGATACTACTGAAACTTGGAATAGAGTAAATAAAATAAAGGAATCAACTGATAGTAGATTTTTGGTTATTGAAACACAGATATGTAAAAGAACACCAATTATAGAAATGCATCAGGTTGAAAATAATGTAAATACTTATAGTTATAATTAAGAACAAAATCATGGTGAAAATCATTTGGAGGTCATTCAAAAAGATCAACAACAAGTAATTGACTCTGGTGATAGATCAACTTTTCAGTATCATATAATGCCTGAAGTTGAAAATTATCCTAGTAATTTTGAATTAGAAGGGTTAAACTTAAATACTTATAGGATTAATCATGAAAATCAAACATCAACTTCTTAGTTGAATGTTTTAGAAAAACAAAAGGTATACAACCATTCAATACCAAGTAGTACAATTAACCAATTTGTTAGGTTAAAAATATTCAAAGGATCACATAATGAATCTCCGAGAGAACATATTAGAAGCCTTAATCTTTATTTTTCCGTTAACCGTAGTTTATCAGAAGGAGAAAAAGTGATTGTTGCATATAGTCACTTACAAGGAGATGCATTGATGTGGTGGGAGACTTTATCACAAACTCCATCTACTTATATGGAATATCAAGAGTTATTAATTAAAAATTTTAGGAATAGAGATAAACAAGAGGCTTTATTGTACCAAATATTCCAAAATAAGTATAAACAAACACCTGGAGAAACCTTGACCAAATTCTTTCGCCGTCAAATAACAAAATTAAGAACACTTAATACTTATCATTTAAGTGAAGGCGAAATGATTAGAATAATAAAAAGAAATTTACCACTTAAAATAGAACAATCATTATTGTGTACCAATATAACAAAAATAGAACAAATAGTAGAACTTTTAAATAGTATTGTTATGAATCAAACCAATTTATCAATTAGATTACCTGATAAAAAAAAAGGAGGAAGCTTCAATCAATACAATATTTTATAATAGAAGGAAAAATAATAAAAATACCAATTATTGGAAGGGAAAAACATCTCAAAGGAATATACCTTATGACCCCTCTCCCAAAATAAATCGTGATAATTTAAATAAAGTAAAAATAACTTCTTCTAATAATCCAAGAAATTCCCCAAAACCGGGATGTAGTAAAGATATATCTATAGATTCACATAAAACAAACTAAAAGGATACTTGAGAAAATGTTCCTCACCTCAAGAAACCAAATACCCAATGAGGAACTTGAATCAATCTTTTACACTAGAAATCACTAACATGATGTGTTCATGGGAAGATAAAACACCAAATTTTGTTTTACAAAGTTGCCCTATGAAAGAAGTTTTGTTTGAGAGCTTGCTGGTTAAGACATTATTAGATTCTGGTAGCCAAATTTCTGTGATATCAGAGACATTTTACCAAAAGATTTTAGTAATAAATCCTAATATCAAATTTTACCACTGAAATCTATGCAGTTTACCATGGCTAACAATAGAAAAGCTAAGTTAATCCAAAAACAAATTTGGGTTGAGATTAAAATCGGCCAAACAACTCTCTATCATGTATTTTTAATTTTGAATGGTTTGATTCATAATGTTATTTTAGGGGCAGACTTCCTACATTTGAACACTTGTGTAATTGATTTCTGTAATAAAACAGTTAAAATTAATGATGAAGTCTTAGAGATGACATTGCTTCCAAGATATGATAAAATTGAAGTTGACTCTATAACATCTAGCATTCCAGAAATACTTTTAGAGAGTAAACTCGCAGAATCCAACTTGCTTGGAAGTGCTGATGTATTAAAATTACGATTTGTTATAAAAGAATTTAATTCTATTTTCTCAGACATACCAGGAGTGATAAAGGGATTCCCACAAAGAATTAGATTAATTCATGATCAACCATTTCAATCTAAATCATATCCTATTCCATACCAATATCGGGAAGATATATCTAAGCAAATTAAGAAAATGCTGGATTGGGAAATCCTTTCCAAATGCTCTTCACCTTACTGTAATCCAGTAGTAACTGTGAAGAAGAAAGATGGGTCAATGAGATTTTGTTTAGATGCTAGACAACTAAATAAAATTACTGTCCCAGACAGAAATATACCACCGCCCATACATGAATTATTCATGAAATTTGGAAACAAGAAGGTATTTTCCACTTTCGATTTAACCTCCAGCTATTGGCAGATTGAACTTCATACAGAAGATCGCCAATATACTGCTTTTCATTATGAGGGTTTTACATACCAATTTAATAGGATGCCATTTGAATTGATAAATAGTGGTGCAGGTCTAATCAGGTGTTTGGATAAGACTTTATCTCCTGAGGTAAAACAAATCATAATTATTTATGTGGATGATGTAATTATTGCATCCACCACAGTTGAAGAACACCTTCAACATTTATCTATATTTTTTAAAGAGTGTTTTCTGAAAGGTATAAAAATTAACTTCAAGAAGAGTACTTTAGTTTCCAACCAAGTAGTCTTCTTAGGTCATATTGTTGGTTACAATGGGATAAGACCTCATCCAGAGAAGATCTCTGCCATTCAAAACTTTCCTAAACCATCTACTCGAAAACAAATTAGATCATTTTTAGGCCTATGTAATTTTTACAACCGTTTCTATCAGAAGTTCTCAGACCACATGGAACCGTTGCTAAAATTGATTAGAAAAGATGAACATTGGAAATGGACTGAAGAACAAGACCGTGCATTTGAGAATATTAAAACAGGGTTTTTAAAGTTAACTATGTTAGCTTTCCCTGATTTTAATAAACCATTCATTGTTCAAACAGATAGTAGTGGTTTTGGATTAGGGGTAACACTGTCCCAAATCCAAGAGGATGGCCAACCAGGTGTCCTCTACTTTATTAGCCGGCTCTTGAAAGGTCCAGAAATAAATTACACGGTTACAGAGAAGGAAGCACTAGCAATAGTCTGGGCTTGCCAAAAATTTCGACAAATGCTATTCGGATCAGAGGTGATAGTGATCACTGATCACAAAAGCCTTGAATTCCTGAATCACAGTTATCTGACTAATAGTCGTCTAGTTAGATGGAGTTTGCTACTACAGGAATTTAATTACACTGTGCATTATTGCAAAGGATCCGAGAATATTGTTGCTGATGTGCTTAATGGAAATCCATGTAGGTTAGAACAAAATCATTTGATGGTAGACAATGCCTACATTACAAATGTCAATGTGATGGCTGATAGTAATGTAGAGAATGAGTTGGAAAACTTACCAGAGATTCAATTTAATGACCCAGATTTAAACCCAATTATAAAAGTTTTATTAGGGGAGGAAGTTTTGGATGCACCTAAAGATCTTAACCATTTTAAATTAGAACAACAGTTCTTACTATATAAAGTGAATGATAATGTTGATGAGTGGAGGACAATAATACCAAAGTCTTTATGTGACCCACTCATAAAATACGTACACTGTCTATACGGGCATTATGGTGCTCATAAGACAGAACATACCCTTAAGAATTAATTTTACTGGCCAAAAATGTATAAAGACATTTTGAAATCACTCCAGGATTGTCTAATTTGCTTAAGAGCTAAGTCAGTAAACCAAAATTATATTAATTCAATTAATTCTATCATTCCAGAAAGACCAAATGAGATCTTAGCAATTGACTATTATGGGCCTTTGCCTCCATTCAACAAACAAAAATATTTATTAGTCACTTAAGATCTCTTTTCCAAATATCTTGCTGCTTACCCAATACCCCAAGCCAATGCTAAACATACGATCAAAGTATTGAGTACTCTCCAATTTCTAATGATAGGAAAGCCGAAAACCATACTAACTGATCATGGTACACCTTTTCTATCTAAGGAATGGAAGAAATGGGTAGATATATCAAAAATAAAACATGTGCTAATCTCTATTAGGAATCCACAATCAAATCCATGTGAACGTATTATGCAGGAGCTTGGATGTTTGTTTAGGACCTATTTAGAAGAGGAGCACAAGGGTTGGGTAAAGCAGACAAAACATGTAGTAGACTATATCAATTGGAGTTTAAATGAATCTACAGGATTCTCACCCATCCGACTACACTTTCATCAAATTATACCTATATTATTTAAAAAATATAAACCTATTATTAATGAACCCAAAATAAATGGAGAGAATGATATTTTACAAGCTCATAAACAACTTGTTAAAATGGCAAATAATAAAAGTCAGAATAAAAAAAATGTATTTATGAATTTAAAGTTGGAGATAAAGTTTTGATAAAGACTTTCCATCCCAGCAAACCATTGGAGAATAAATACCATAAATTCTTCAATACATATGAAGGACCTTATACTATCATTAAAAGGGCAGGTCCAAATGCATTTTGGATTAACCAAGAAGGAGAGATTCGTGGTACATACAATTCATGAATTTTAAAACCATATTTTGGCTGCTTATAATATTTTATAAAGAAATGAGGTGAAGACCAAGATAAGAATTGGGCAGTGTAAACCATACGGTTGTATAAAAAATAATAATAATAGTGATCAATGTAAAGAGAAGTATAGTTAAAAACATTAGCTTTGGTGAGGGTATTCTTTAATGCCTTAAAATAATTAAAACCATAGAGTCAATTCATATTTATAAAAGGATACTCTAGTATTTATTTAGTCCTTTTCAAATCCATAAATCTTAAAGAAGCAGGAATAAGGCTGGTAAATATATTTGTGGTCCAAGAAGGAAACACATTTTTTTTTTTATTTTTTTTTTTTATAAAAAAAAAAATATTAACCCATCAAAGTCCTTAATTTTTTAATTTTTGATCATTAGCACAAGAATAAAATAGCCCAAGTATTAGGAAGATATAACAGTTAAAAAAAAAATCAACCCTTCATAAAATCCAACTATAAATGCAATTAAACTATAAGAATATACTAAAATAGTTGTAAGTGTTTAAAATTTTAACTTAAATTAAAATTTTAAATTTCCGAATGGAAGGGGAAATATAATAGTAACTTGCAGTTATTATTATTGGTCTAACATGTTTTATCTCTTGTGAAATTATTTATAAATATAAATTTTTATTTGACTATTTTATTATGTAACATATATGTACTATTTATATATACATTTAAGTTTTAAATAATACATACCTTAAGCTTTTGAGTAAAATGCCAGATTTGAAGTTAAGAATAAATACTTATATATTTTTTTTATTTTATTATTAAATCTTAATGTCAGTGGAACAATTGATAGTTGAGTTAAGCATGAACTTGTATATAACACACGAGCAGATTCATTTGTTCTCTTGATATAAAAAAACGAGAGAAAAAAAATATCTTTTTTTTTAAAAAATACCTTTTTCTTTTTTCAATCCTACTTTTTAACAATTGGAATTTTAATTTTAACTTTTTTAAAAAAAAAAATTTTTGTGGTTAAATTGTATGAAAATGTATATAAATTTTTCTTCTTTTTTAAATAATAAAAAAAAAAAAAAAAAAAAAAAAAATAATTTTTTTTTTAAATGTTTTTTGTTTTTTTTTTTATTTTTTTTTTTATTTTAATTTTATGAAAATTATTATATTTATATATATATATATATATATATATATATATATATATATATATATATATATATATATATATATAAATAAAATAAAATAATTTAATAAGATTTGTGTTTTTATTTAAAACCAACCTTGCATGCTATTTTAAAATATTTGAAATATTGAATATATAGAACGTCTAGTGATAATAGAGAAATGAAGATTAAGAACATCTACATTCGAAGAATATTTATTTTATTTCACATTAATCCGGTCATTGGATGTTATTAACAGTTTATCGTTTAAGGATAAATGGAATCATCATTGTACGAATGGATTGGTGATATGCTTCATAAGAGATCTTCATTGGGATGATGAACTATAGACTTCAATATCTACTCTCAACTCTCTTATAAATAAGTTTCCTTTATTATTTAGTTATATATATTATAATAATGCTTATATTATTTTAATATGTTTATTATTATTATTATTATCTTTATTTTAAATTTGGCATCGCATCATATATATATATATAAAAAAAATAAAAAAAAAAAAATATATATATATATATATTCTTAAAAGGAAAATTATATTTATTATTAAATATAATTAATTGAAAGCTTAACATAATTCATCAAATTAGATGAGGGATATAAAAAATAGTTATTATTTGACAGATATCTTAAACAGGATTATATTGTGTTTACTACGTAATATTGTAAACGTTTAATGTATTTTTATTTATTAAAAATACATATAATATATAAGTTATACAATGGCAAATAATACTTATATATGGGTAATTGTGAAGCATATAAATAAGAATGATAAATAAATTAATAAGTTACATAAATTATTAATTTTTGAACCCAGATATTGTTTTTATATATCTGTTAATTTAAGCTATTTTCTTTAATTTTTGAAAGTTTATTATAGTATTGAGTTTTATCATAGGGTATTAAATAAAAAATATCATTTATTAATATTCTTTTAAAATGATAAAATTCATCCGTATTTATTTATTAATATTTTATTATCTATTCTATTATATTTTTTATTGTTTATTAAATATTGATTTGTTAACGTGATCTCTTTGTCTAATCATTATTGAATTATATTATATATATGCTAGTATTATAAATATCATATGTATAATAGTTATAATTAATGCTTATATAAAGGCATATAAAATAACTTGTTTTGAAATTATTTCTGAAAAGAGCTAATTGCAAATTCTCCGTGAGTTTAAATATCGTGGCATAATGGTGACTGAAAGAGGGATGAAAGATGGATGACCTGGTCTAAATTGTATTTAAACTTATTTAAAGATTATTGAGCTAGCATAATAAAGATATATATAATCATGGATTTAGTATTTCATCGATTCATTTCTAGCATTCTACTTGAAGACCCAAAGTCCGATTGTAGTGAAATGTGTATCCTCTTTCTAAGGAATTTAATCATCTCTTTATATTTAACAAGACCATTTTAGATTTTAAATATAATCCATTCAGTTATATTTGGCGAACCTAACTATGAAGCATTAAGTTAATGATTTCTAAACATTAAATATAATTGATTATATTACAATTAATACATCAACTGGGATGATTAAATGCTGTTCTGTTATATTTGGTGCCTCAACTAAGGCTATCAAATAGGCTGTCCCATTATAGAATGTACAGAAGAATATTTTATTATAAGTTTGTGCTAATTTTAAAACAAAAAAATATATAATAGCTATATTACTAATTCTAAATATTTAATTCATTTTTCATTAATTAATGTAATTTTTATAAACTCATTATAATATAGTACTATGAAAAGATAAAAATTGAAATTCAAGACATTTACAGTGCACTATACTAATGAACATAGGTTTGGCTGGAAAAAGTCAAAAATAATGTATTGATGAGAAAAAATACAATGAATAAAATTCAAAATAAGCTGTTCATGTGAAAATGGAAAATCATTCTATAAATCTAACCAGTGTGGCAAAGAAAACAAAATTTGACCCAACCTTGATATACATATAAAAAATTTCTACTGACTTTTGTCTTGACAGAATATTGCAATTGATCAGAGCATTGCCTTAAAATTTAACAGTGAAAAATGACTCCTATTCAAGCAAACCTGAAGAATAATGAGAATACTAACACCCAAAATAATGTATAATTTACTAATTTGTTCATTTTCTATTTGTGTGTTATTACTTGCAGATGTTTATATTTCAAAACTATTTAAATTTTTTTTTTTACCTTTTAACTGCATATTTTATTGTTTTAATAAACAATGAAATAATTTTATTTCTCAATTACAAAAAAAAGTAATTTATTCATCAATTACAATTCTATAATTTTATTGATCAATTACATAAAAAAATTGAGTAATTGTATTCATCAAATACAGTTTTATTATGAATCTATCCATAAAAATATTAATCTACATTACATAATGTTAATAACTGAAGAAAAAATAAGCAAAGCATTTTAAAAATAGCCTGCAGTAAAACACAATAATTATATTTCAACCAATCATTATGTGGAAATCAATAGATGAAATGACTAATGATTTTTCATGTCTCAGAAAATTAAATATTTTAAATAAAAATCTAAATCTGGACACATTATTAGTCAATATAGTGTAAAAAGTAATCATATAATCCATAAATATTTATGAAAAATAATTGCATTTTGCTTCATATCACTAACTTTATTTATATTCAAATAGAAGTCAATATTATTCACTTATCTTGAATAGTGGACAAGCACTATTCACTTTCCTTTTCTTATTTTTTATTCTAAAGTTTAAAAATGTTCATTTGAAAGTGTATATTTTGGTAGGTTAATGTAAAAATTTAATTATTAATGTAAAAAATTATGAGGAATATACATATTTACATTCAAAATCTATTATAAAAACATAAAACATTTTGTTTTGTTTTCTGACTTTGATAGTTAGAAACACCTGAAAAACAATGGTCAAAGTTGAAAACAATGCTTCCAGCTCCTTATAAGCAAAAATGATCTAGACTATAAGACAAATAGATAATGAAAAATCCATTTTTTTTTTAAAAAATACTGCCAAATGCAGATTTCTTTGGAATTACAATTTAAAATATATTTACTATAAAATAAGCATAAAGTGCCAAATATATGAAACCAAAACTGGCTGAGAAATAGTGCAATGACATTTAGTAACTCTAATTAATAGTTTAATGGTTAAAGGTAAATAATGAAAATAATTCCACATCTTATCACAACTAGTATGAAAAATTTACTATCACTCCCACTTAGCATAAAACCATAAATAGTCTCTAATATTAATCAGACAAAAATAATGATTTAGAAGGAACCTGATATAATTTAAGGAGCAGATTTTAAAAAGCAAATACTTAAAAAGCAAAATATTTTTTTGGATATAATTCAGTCATAGACACACAGAATAAAATGATTCAATCACATAAATATTTTGAATTTCACAATGATTTATAGTAGTCATGTCCAAAATGAAATATTTGGAGAAATTCAAACCCTTAAAAACTCTATTATACTAAAAGCTACAGTGTTCACATAAAAAGTATAAGAAAGATTTACAAAAGTGCTCTTATTAAATAATTTAAATCAATCAGGATAATATCTAAGCAAGAAAAATCTGCATTTTAAAAATGTTTTATCTTAAAAAAATATCAAAAATATAAGTGTCAGGAAATATTAAAAAAAGTGCATATGAGTTAATATTGGGAATAACGCAATGTATATGAACTTACTAAATAACTAAATTAAAATATATCATAACAAAAATTAATTTTATATATGAATGTGTTTATTTATATATTATTTAAAAACATCTAAGCTTCATAATAATTCGTAAAACTTAAAATGATAGTATGAACACATAATATATAAATACAAAACACAATAGTTATTTAATTCATAAACTTAAGACAAACGAGATTAAATTATATGTATATAATCTAGTTGAACAAATAACGTAATTATTATATATGCGTAAATGAGGTAAAAATATTTTTAAGTGAAATACTGTCAATAATAAGACAAAATCGATCAGTTATAATTAAACATAATTTGAAAATTGTTGCAAGAAATGTTTCCGCTAAGTTAAAATAAAAATTAAAAAAATAATAAAAAATGAGAATTGTTGATAAATTATTCATTCATTTAAAAGAATATAATCAATTGATTATAAACTGTAACAAAATTATTACCAACTATCAGCTTTTAATCATAAAACAAATATTAATTCATCACCTGTAGTTATTTTAAAACAAATATACATTTACAAAAGAAGTTCTTCGTGGTAACATATACTGAGAAGTAAAAAAAAGAAATCTAATAAAAGCAATAGCCTGGAACAAAACTTCTAAAACACTAAACCAATAAAAGTTTGTCCTTTCTATATCCATATAAATCCAGAAAGTAAAAGCATTTAATCATTACAAATAAAAATTGTACACGAAAAGCCTGAAGAAATGTTTCATTTGAAAAAACTATTTTATTTTATTGTATATAATATATGCTTCAAATGTGAATTTTTAATATATTACATTTAATATTTAAATATATGTATATTGTTTATAATAAACTTAATGCAATCAAAAGGGAATTGAACTCGAACTTTCAAGCTCCCTACTTCTATCCAATCTGTCTTATACAATTGAAACATTAAACACATTCTTATATATAGCCTTAAAAATTTTTACTTGTGGATTTGAAATAAACAATATTAATAAATCAATCAATAATTCTAAGGATGTCATACCTGTCAAGCAGAAAAGTAAGTGGTAATTGGCTGGTTTTAGAACATTTCTTTTTAGAAATGATGTTTTATGAAAATTTCAGAGTGATAAAATGATTAATATTGAAAGATATGTGAATGATTTATTGGGTGTGGGATATAGTAGGAAAAAATATTTATGTGCACTATACAGGTTTAGAAATAGATGGAAAAGAGACAATATGGAAATGAAAAAGTGGATAGCATTGCCTTATGTAAAGGATATTGTTTGTAATAAGATTACATCATTGTATCTCCCGATTTTAATATTGCATTTAAACTGGGTGCAAATACTGGAAGATTGGTTATTAATGGTAAAGATTCTATTGATAAAAGCAACAAATGTAATATTATATATAAAGTGGTTTGTCATTGTGGACATAATTAAATCAGGCAGACTAAATGTGCATGGAAAAAGAGGATTATGGAGCATGAATTATTATATAATAAGTTTAGTTTTTCTGAAGATAAGCATAAATCTGTTTTTTGCAGAACATGCAGTGATTTGTAATGGAGAATTCTGCTTTGATAGAGTTTTTTATTTTGCATATGGAAAATAATTTGACGAAAAGAAAAATTAAGGAGTCAAATTTTACAAATAGTACAGATAATGAATTGAATAAACAGTGTAATTGTGTTAATATTCACAATGTATGGAAAGTAGGTAATTCACATGGGAGCATTACTGGTGTGAGAGTCTAATAATATTTAAATATTAAAGCATTACCACTTAAGATGGCAGAATCTGCTGAAGCTGACTATAGCAAAGGATATTACTCTTTAATTATATATAGGCATTATTAAAATTTTTGTAGTTTTATTTTAGTGGATTTAATATATATATATATATATATATATATATATATATATATATATATATATATATATATATATATATGTGTGTGTGTGTGTGTGTGTGTGTAATAAGTTAAGTTTGATGTCTGTATTCGTTCAATAATATATGTAATATCCAAATCAATATATATATATCAAAGTACAATAAAATTCACATAAATTATATAATTTTAGAAATACTTTCAACTACACATCTTGTAGTCTTTATCAACTATATAATAGTGAATAATCAAAACAAGTCAACTTTTCACAATACCAATAATTCAATTCAGATTTCTCACAATTCTGTTATTTTAACATTTGATGATTGATGATGTATTAACATTTGACAATTTTTTGAAATCAACATAGCTACTTTTATTTTATATTTATTGTGGCAACATTCAATTTGCACAATATTTATACTTTGATAATCAAATTTAAATCCATATTGATAATATTTATTATGATCAAATATAACAAATCATTAAGGTTTATTTACAACTATTCCTTATTGTTTCATTTTTGAATTCAATTATATAAATGCAAATGCTCTTTTACTCTCTTCTCCAATGTACACTTAGATTCACCAATATACTGTAAGCCACAATTACATCTCAATTTATATATATATATAACAGAATTTTGATTAAAGTTTGTATTTTGAAGTTTAGAATTGTTAAGTAATCTAATTATATTATTTGTTGAGAAAAAGCAATATGACACAAATCATGATAAATTCTCCTAAACAATGACTTAAAACTATTTTTGAAAGCACTTAAAGATATAAGTTAAAGGTTTTGTAGCATTTAACATTTTTATTTACTGGGAAATTAATGATAGGAAAGGAGTGAGTTGCCTCATGAATTGTCAATTTAAGTTGATCCAAGTTTGTTTTATTTGTCTGCAGAACAGTATCGATGTTTGTTTAGATATTACTCTGGTTTAGTCGATTTTAATATTTGAATCCATAGTGTAAATAGTGCAATATGTTTGACTTATCATCATAGAAACCTATATTTTGATCATATCAATATGATGCATGTATTACAGCATTTACAGATGTGCATGTATGCTAGTGCTATCTTTCACTTTAATTTTCCATTCATTTACTTCATTATACTACCAAATAACATGATTCACAGCAAAACATTGAATTTCCCAAACCATAGCTTGAATAACCAGCTTAAACACAATTTGAATGAATTAAAAGATTACTGGACCAGTGGATTGTCAACAGACAAATACACTATCAAATCTTTTATTTGCTAAAATAATTATTATTTTTTATCTTATTATGTCAGAAATACAGAATATTTTATTCTTGGTTCAATTTAATTTAATATTTTTTTAAAGATAAAATAATTTTTATTTCTTTCTATCTTTCTTTATTTTTCAAGAGAGAAATATTTTGCATATTTAGTAACTAATTAGGTCGGTACAATGGGAGGAACAACATTGTTTTTCTAGAGTGAACTTTTGAGTGACCTTGTATTGGTGGGAGAACAGATGCTCGGGTAATAATCTAATATAAAAGGGTTTTTTTTTTTTTTTTTTACAAAAAGTTGGCTTTGCTTTTCTGATTTCAACAATTATCTCTCCATAAAGTGTTTTATTAATACAATTTTGTTTTTACCAGTTGGTTCTTCCATAATTCAAGTTTAAAAGTAAAAATTCTATTAGTTTTCTGGATGAAAACAGCTCAGAAATTCTACTGATGAAAATAAAGATTGAGATGCAGCAATAAATCACTTCAACAGTACGGTATATTTTCCCTACTTTTAACTTACTAATTTGAATTCTAAGATAATCATTTGAGATGTGTATGTTTGCCTACATTACAAATTTGCTTCACTTAACTTTATTTCCTAATATTTTTTTTGCCTAAATTTTATTTATAATAATAAAAAAGCAAGTGAAATATCAGTCTATATTGTAACTTTGATTTACCTAGATTTAATCTCTAACCATAAAGAAATAACTGGAATGTATGAATTATATTGTTATTCTGGAAGATGTATGCTGAACATTTTCATAAAACACTTCAAAGACTCTTTGTTGATACTTTTTGCTATTTATAAAGGAATAAAGTTTAAATGGAAGGATGTGTGCATATAACTTGTTACAACCTGTTTTATTATTATTATTGACACAAATATATACCTAACCATTTGTATCTGGAAATAAGAAACTAAATGTGTACATATAATTAATGAATTATTAACTTATCTCTAAATGTCCTGATAAATGAATGAATGGAAGAGAATGAAACTGGATATGAATTTTTATTTTTATTTTATTGTTCTCCTCATTTGCATTTGACTTTTTTTATTAATGTATATTATTATTAAACTCATGTGAATATAAATGGATATTATGAACTGAGTAGTTATTTATCTAGAGAATGACTTTTGAAAATTTGCAACAAATGCTTAAACAAGTCTAATGAATTAAATAATAAATTATTGCTCAACTTATGTCATAATAAATATTTATTTGATTTCCTAAAATGTTTTATATGTGAAATTGCCAGCAATTTCATTAGCTGTCACTAAAAAACTTTGAAATGCTTTTAAATTGGACCCAATCTCCCTGAAGGAAATTGTTATATATTTATTGATTTTCATGATTAAACAAATGATCATCATTATTTTTGTTCATGACAAAAATGTGTCACCTACAGACTATAAATGAATTTTTTGTTCCATCTGGAAAAAAAAAGCATTAATGAGTAGTAGTAGTAGTAGTAGTAGTAGTAGTAGTAGTAGTAGTAGTAGTAGTAGTAGTAGTAGTAGTAGTAGTAGTATTATTATTATTATTATTATTATTATTATTATTATTATTATTATTATTATTATTATTATTATTATTATTATTATTATTATTATTATTATTATTATTATTATTATTATTATTATTATTATTATTATTATTATTATTATTATTATTGATAGCATTTGATAGATGAGTAGATTATTTGTCTTATGATTTTATTATTATTATTATTTGATTATTAGTTCTCTCTTCAATAATGTCTTGAAAAGATATAATATTGGAAAAATATTTTACTGGGTAATCAGTGGTTGTTTTAATACATTATATTGTGTACATAAGTGGTTGTTTTAATACATTATATTGCATACATATATTTCTATATGCGATGTGAAAGTAGAAATATGTCATTGCTATTTATGAGCCAACATTTTGTTTTTGAAAAGGGGTAATTACACAAAATGTATTATTTATCTTTGTGTTTCTAAGAAGTTGTGATGTTTATTTCTTAATAATTATTTTGTTCCAAATATAAAGATCTGTTTATCCCAAACCAGACTTTTAGTTTAATTTATGGTCTAATGCCTAATACACCAAAGAAAATAACTTGCCTTTGATTATTTAGTAATAATTATTATATTTCCAAGTTACTTCATCAAAAATGACAGATTCATATTTTTATTACATATGGTTTGAAATTGTTTATGCTTTAATATGCTTATATACCTGTCTGTTATTGGATTCAGTTATATAATGTTTGAATTGAAAGTAGAAATCATTTAATTTCCATTGTTTTTGGATGATGAACTGTGCCAAACAGAAGTGGAAATTTTAGGGACATATTTAAGAATGCTTAGATTGAAATGTATTTGGTGTCTATGCAAAAAGAAGTTGTTTATGCTATATAATGTATTGTCAGGGATTGAGATAACTCTCCCTTAATATATTTTAGTAATTGATATGAGTGGATTATATGTTTTATTGTCAGAGATTGATAAGACTATCTCTTAGTTTGTTGAAATATTTGTCAGGAGTATATTATATTTTCCAGACTAAGTAATTGTATTTTATGATAATTATAGTATGTGAAGACAAGTAGTGTATTTCTATTGTTTTTTGGTGCTGAGACAATGTCCACACAAGTAATGATGCCTCAGAATAGACTAAAAATTCTCTGTGTTTTTGTTATTTAAAAGATTAGAGTTAAAAAGTCTTTGCATCCCTCACTTATTTATGTGGAATGTTTTCCATCATTTATTCATATCCAAGTGTAATATAGTTTGCTGATAAGACATAATACTAAAGGCAAAATTGATTTTTGTCACAGAACAGCTGAAGTAGAATTAGTGTTAAAGTTTGGTTGCCATTGAAATTATCCATATTATGATATTTATTCCAACTTCATAAGAAAACCTATTGGATTTAATTGTATTAATTATTTTATAACAGGTAGCACAATTCATATGCATGCATAAAGTATTAATTTGGAAGATATGAAGAAAATCCATCATTAAGGTGTAACTCTTTAATCATTATTTCAAATCATATTATATTTATTATTTAGGGTTTTGTACCTTCAATGCTCAGAATGGTTTGTCCTTATTTTGAATGAGCAAGCAAAAGAAAAGAAAGTGTAGCTATTTAATAGAAGTATTCATTTGATTTATGAAAGATAGTTTGACCTCTTACTCATAGATTTAAACCCTCTCATATTATTTTGATGTGCATTTGAATTAATAATGTCAAGAACTTTAGTATCACATTTTATGATTTTAGTATCAGTGTTTAATAGACTTTTATTTTTTATGAGTATATCAGAATTGATTGATAGCTTGAGTATATTGGAAATAAAATACAAAAAAATAGTTATGTTTAATTATTCTGGTGTGATGTTTAAATAGAGTTTTATTCCCCATAAACATATCATAATTGACTGGTAATGTAGGTGTATTTGAAGTAAAATACCAAGAAGTGTCAAGAATTGTTAGCCGAGAGGTCATTGTAGCTGCCTTGCAACCAAGTAGTTGATTGCAGATGGTTGTGGGTTTGCCTCTCAGACGATGCCATGACATATGAAAAAAAAATACCAAGAAGTTAATTTCATACTTAGTTATCTTATTGTATTATTATATTGCTTCTGAGTCATAGGTTTATCAGAACTGACTGATAGTTTGAGTATATTTTATAAGCAAAATATCAAGAGATTTAATCTCATGTTTATTATTTTAGTATTATAATGATTTTTTTTCCACAAGCTTATCGGAATAAACTGATAGCTGGCATTTGTTAAAATAAATTACAGAAAGTTATTTTAATGTTATTTATACTCATGCAGACTATTTAACCATTGATGTTCGAATTATTCCACAACATGTATTTGCATAAAATAGAAAACCAAATGTTTATTTAATTATCTTGTAATAAATGTTTTATTTATTTAAAGCTTTGTTCAAAATTATTCTTTGAAATGCATTTTTTGCCTATGTTTCCACCCACACACTTAGATATTCAATATGATATGATTGTATTATTCAATAATTTAATAATGAACATGTCCAGATCTGGTGATGTTGCTTTACTTGATCAAAAATCTGTATAAAATGTTTGATTATTTAGTGGATTCACTGAAAATTTTATTACTCAGTTATTATTTAGATGATGAATTGAAATTAACATGCACAAATTTCGTCTATTATCTAACTATTACCATTTTACTAGGATAATGCTTATTTTATGTCATTACTTTTATGATGGTAATTAGTAATTGTTATACAGTACAGATTTAAAATTAAGTCATGCAATAAATTAATTCCCTGAGATATTCTCCCACTATTTTAGATTAGACATTAATTACTTCTTTTAAATTACTGTATACCTAAAAGTTAAGTAGTGTTATTTTATTTTGTATATTATTTTATTTTACCATAGATTAAAGTTAATCGGTATTACATCTTTTTTTTATTAAATTAATTTTATCACATAATAGAGGGTGTTTAATGCATTTGGTTGATGGGAATTATAACTTATAAATTTAAATGGTAGAACTTTACTAAATTCTCTCATTTATTTATTTTAAAACCAAACAGATATTTTGTTACTATTAATCAGAAAATTTAATCCCATATCTAGTATACATTTTACACATATAGATCTCTGTAACTGCCAACAGAGCTAAGCTAAAGTAGGACAGCATTGTAAGAGTCTCATTAAAATTTAAAATGAGATCAGGTTTGTAGTTTCTTCTATAATTAATAGAATTGGCGCCCCAGTGTATTTGTTAATAAGAAAGGTGTTGGAGGAGGGTTACTTTTTTTTTTTATTATATATATATATATATATATATATATATATATATATATATATATATATATATATATATATATATATATATATATATATATATATATATATATATATATATAAGAGAGTAAAAAGAAGAAATTAAAAGCAAAATGCATTAGTGAAAGAATGCAAAAGTGTTACTGCCTCATTGAAAGAATTAAGAGACTGAAGTGGAGTTGGACTGGACACATTGTTAGAAGAGATGATAATGTTTGGGCAGTTAAAATTGTAAAATGGTTTCCAAGGAATTGTAAAAGATATAGAAAGAGCTCAATTGTCAGGTGGATAGATAAAATAAAAAAATTGTTATGAAGATGGGATTAGAGAGGCTAAAGACAGAAGAAAATGAGTTGAACTTAAAGAGATCTTCATTCTGAAGTAGATAAAATTATATATATATATATAATTATATTTATTGTATTATTGTGGAAAATGAAATCATTTAAGTTAAATTTTTTCAAATATTCATTTTACATTTTACATAATGATTTTAAAATTATGAGAGGTAAAAAAATATTAGATTAAAAGTAGTAATAATAATAATTTGAAAAAAAATATGAATTTAAATCAAATTTGAGATAAGTAGAAACATTATGTTCAATGTTCCTCAAGCAATTGATTTTCTTTTGATTTTTTTTCTTAAAAGCAATATTTTCTTGGATATTTTTAAAAATAAAATCATCTAATTGTGTATGCTTAGAGGTAAATGTAATAAAATTACATATATTAGTATTTCTTTTGAAAAAAATACTAATAAAATTTTACCGACTAAAAAAAAAAAAACATTATTTTTTTAACTTGTTTATATATATATATATATATATATATATATATATATATAGTAGTATCAAAAACAGGTTTATTCAACTATGTTTACAATAAAGAAAAAAATATAAAATAACATTAAATTTGGCAATACATTTATAAACCATTAAATTACTTAATGTCCAATATTAATAAGATTCCATGTGGAATTTGCTATTAGGTGAGGAGCTAACTTCAAATCTCTTTCTTTGATATCTTTTAATTTTTGTAAAAAAATTAATGTTGGATCAGGTATAACAGACTTGAAGATTAAGAAGCATCTGACAAACCATAGACAGAAAGTGATGAAAGTTGCACTTCTTATAATTGCAAAATCCCCATAAGCAAACCTTTTATGAGTGGGTTGATAATTGGATGTTTTGGTGTATAAATTTTATTAATCAATATTCTACAGCCCTGAAGAGAAGAACAATTGTTGAAAATGTGAAATATGTTATCATCCTTCCTATGGCAGAGTGAGCAAACAGGGTCCAAAGATGAAAAACATCTATTCATCACAAGAAAGTGGCTTGTTGGAAGGGCATTGAGATTTAGCTTTAGAAGAAAGTCCAAATATTTTGGCTCTAGATTACATCTTTTATATTTTTTTATAATGGAAAAGTTTGTACAGGTGAGAATGCTATGATCTGGGATAATTGTTGAAAAAAAAAAGAAGATAGGCATCCCAATAACGAAGTTTCGTTGGTTTTATTTGAGTTAAAGGTGTGAGAATTTTTGCAAGGTCAATTAAGACTTGTGTCAGCCAACCGTCATTAATTGGAGGTGGAGTATCTGTAGGATGAATAGATAGAAAAGGTGAGTCATCAGGAAAAATCCCATTAAGTCTTGTAATGAGGTTATTTGATTTTTAGGTTATTTGATTTCTGTAGACAAAGAACATGAAGTGAATGCAGTGACAAGCCATTAAGTCTTGTTGGTCTCTGCACTCTTCTTAAGCTAATAGCAACAGTTTTACCCTTCCACATTAATCTAGAGCAAAGAGAGTTTATATTCTGGATAAATTTTGACGAAAATTTAATGAACGGCATGTAGTAAGCAATTCTGGGGAACAGTAACATGTTGAGTAGGGCTGCTTTTGCAAATAATGATGTATAAACTTTTGAAAGTGAATCAATTATTTTTCTTGCAGAATTCATGATAGTGTCTTGTATTAATTTCCTCATTGCTTCATGAGAGAGACTCATTGGTAAGCCCAAAAATTTTTGTGGCATAGCTGTGAAAAGGGATGGAATGGATTTTCCAGATGAAAGTCTCCATACAGCAGATTTTCTAAGGTTAAATGCAAAAACCTGACTCTATGGTAAAATTGTCCATAATTTGAATTAGTTTTGGTATGAATTTTCTAGATGGTAAGAACACTGCCACATCATCCATGTAGGATATGTGCTGAATGGATTTATTGATCCCAGGAATGTACAATCCAGGAAGATTCATCTCTAAAGATTTAAGGAATGTATTTATATATAGAATGAAGTGTAAGGGACTAAGAGGAGAACCATGTGGAATCGATTTGGTAGGTGTGAATGAGTTTGAAATTTTTCCATTTAATGAAATTGCAATATGTCTGTTTAATAGAAGGTTAGTAATGATGTTCATTATACCTGTGGGAATGTTCAGACCACTTAGAAGATGTATTAGTTGAGGAATTCTGACTGAGTCAAAAGCAATTGAAATATCAAGTTGGACAACTATTGGCTTTGACTTTTTATTTTTTTTGTATAATCCATAATTAACCCGAATAGGCAGAGTGCCTCAACTGTGGAACTACCTTTCTTTGCAAATTGAAAACTAGAGATAAAAGGCAGAATGAGATTTTGAATTTTATCTTTGATAATTGCTTCAATCAGTTTAATAATCAATGGAGTCATCGAGATTGGTCTAAGGTTCTCCAGAGGCAATGGGATAATAGCACTCTTAAGAAATGGGACCATCACAATGGGATAGAGTTGATCAATTGTAAGGGGACCTGAGGCAAGTAGATCAATCATTTTACTCACTATCGGTACTGTGAAGGCTTGAAGATGTTTGAACATGAATTTTGGTATTCCATGGATTCCAGGGTGTATTATATCAGGCATGGATGAGAGTTTAGCTCTAATATCATCATTACTTATACCGTGAATTGTCTCACAAGAATATATAGATGTATCAAGCACCAAATTCTGTGAAACATCTACTAGCTTGCATTTATAATGATTTAAAATTTGTAAAATCATGCTATTACCCGAGAAAATTATATTATTCACTGTGATTGCTGATGGAATTTTAGACTTACTTTGAAAACCCATAGCACAGCTTATATACCCCCTTGAGAAGTTATGAGGTTTAGAGAGGTAAAGCCTTGCCTTTTTAGTAGCCAGATAGTCTATTAGGATTTGGTGCATCTCTACATATTGTTGCTTCAGGTCAATAATAACCTGTACAGATGCTGGTGTTGGAGGTATATCTTTCAATGTTGTAATTAAGCTATCTGCTTTCTTAAGTAACCCAATAAGCCCTTTATTCTTTCTGGGGTAATGAGAAATCAAAGAACTAAGAATATTTATAAAAGAAAACCAAGATTCAGCTGGTGGAAGAGCTAGGATGTCTATTTTCTTGAAAAAATATAAGCTTCAGTGATAATCGCCTCTGGTGTAGCAGATTTTAGCAAAATTCTTATTGTAGATTTAAGGTGTACATAGGTTTGATTGGGTAAGTCTAATGTCAGATCAAGCATAATAGCATGATGATCAGAGAAAGGTAATGGTTGTAAAGATGGATTGATGAAGAAGTGCAGTTCTGGAGAGTAATATACTAGGTCTATAAGAGAAGAAAATTTAATTGTATAAAATGAACATGCATCATGTGGGAAAAAACCCTGTTCACACATGAAATGAGAATTTAGAAGGTGTAAAAATTTTGAATTGAAACAGTCATAAGTAGAGTTGAAGTCTCCAAGAAGAATTGTAGAAAAAGGATTTGAGATAAGTCCTAAATTAATAAGATGTATTTGATTATGAATGAGCCCAATATCTTTGTTTAAGTAGAGAAAAACTACATTGAAATTGAAAGAGTTTATACAAATGGTTATAAAGATTAAATTAGAGTTTAAAAAGCTAATTCTGAAATTTTGTATCAGAGATTGGAAAGGAATAAGAAGAGCAACCCCAGCTGATAGGCTATTAGATGTAGAATAATGAAAGCCTAATCTGTGCAATTTGTCAATTATCTTTTAATTTGAATTATTATGCAATTTTGTCTCTCTCAAACAAACTAAATGAGGCAAAAACTTCTTTGTCCAGTGAGCAAAAGCATCAACTCTTTTATCAGAGTTAAGCCCACGGACATTTAAGCCAGTTATTTTTAATTTCATTCAATATATATAAAGAAAAAAAAGTTTAAAGAATTAGCTTGAGTCTAGATATTTTAATATTTAAAAAAAAAAAAAAAACATTTAGAGTATGAGTGACGATTCTTCAATCTTATCATGTTTTTTTAATCAAGGTTATCTGTAATATTAATATTATGTTCAATACCCATAAGTTTTTGAGGAGTGACTTTTTTGTAGAAATCTTGTCCATGTTTGAATTCCCTTTAGAAGTGATGTCAGACATCTGAGATTTAATTAATGTTAATTTCAGATTGTCAGCTTTAAGTTTTTTGCTCTTGACATTTGTTTTGCACAATTCATTTCCAGAAGAACTTTTATTTGAGTCTGACAAATCCTCAGAAGTCATTGAATGTGATTTTTCAATAAAATTTCTATTACCTCCTCCTGCCTTTCTTTTGGATTTTTGATGAGTATAAGAATAATTTGTTGTCATAATTCCATCCGAATCAGAGTCCATTAAGTGTGACTTGTTATCTATAATCATTTGCATGTCATATTGCTCTTCTACAATATGGTTCTTTACAGGAAGTACAGGCATCAGAACTTCATGACTTTGTTTTTCTACAATATGGTTCTTTACAGAAAATATAGGCATCAGAACTTCATGAGCTTGAGGCTGTATGAATAATTCTGAAGGTGATTGTAATGTAGCAAGTATATTTTGATTTGAAGACCTATCACAGTTATGGAATTTGCTGTTTCTTCCCTTGCATTTAATGCAAATTCTAGCAGGGCAATCTTTTATGAGATGTGTTCTTAGATGGCATAGGAAACACTGTGGGGGAATACCCTGAAATGAAATTATAAGAGGAGCTGACTCTGCACAATGAATTGTAGGAATTGAAGTAGGAGACACACCTTTAATCAGTGATAATTTAAATAGAGCAGAGTTTGTAATGACTTCAGTATTTTCCCTTTTTTCCAATATCTATTTGACTCTGAAATTGAACCATAAGGTTTAATAATTTTTGGAGATCATGTTGCCCAAAATTCAAATAACAGTTTCTTATATGGCCTGATAAGATTACTGGACTGTTCATGTTTACATTAACCACTATTTTGTTGTTAATGATTTTAAGAGAATTTAGTAAAATGCTTTTCTGTAGAATATTATAACATTGAATTATAAGATACCTATTATTTGGGTGATTTAGCAATTGATAAATATGAGACCATAATTTTTTTTCAGTAATTTCTTGGCAAAAATGATCAACAGAAAATCTAAAAAAATCTTTGTTTCTGTTTGTAACTGCCAGAACAATTGATTTTTCATTAGTGTAGTTGAGGAAAGATATTAGAAGCTGATCAGGATAGATTCATTAAACTGAGAAATAATACTATTGATTTCATCTTGGTCTAAGTTACCATCGAGGCTGAATCATTATTAAAAATATTTTGCAATGAGGGAGATGTATCTTCATCACAAATATTGAATATATTATTATTAGATAAAGAATTGTTATCATGATTAACTCCTGATGTATTACATGGATTTAAGAGTATATTAGCATATGATTCTTTTTCAGAGTTGCTTATAACTGAAGTTGATTGAAGCAGTGAATGATTTATCTCATTACTTGATTTCTTATTGGATATATCCAAATTAAAACTAGATTTAATAGTATTACATTTGTTATAAACAAATGAATCATTTTTAGCATTTGTAATTTTATTTTTATCAAGTTGTGAGAAATGTTCTCCTTCCATAATGTCACCATTTTGCACAAAATCATTGGATTTATTTTGTAATAAAAAATATCTTTCTTAGAAATAAATTTATTCATTTTAGCAACATTTTCACTTAATGATTTATTAAAAACAGAACTTTTTTTATTCTTTGAATTTCTTAAAAGCATCGTTATAACTTCAGCATTGTTATCGCTAACTTTTTTAACTCGACTATTTTTAACTTGATTATTTTTAAAATTTGAAACTATCTCTGTGACATTGCTATCATTTGATGAAAGTTGTTTAAACTTTTGGGATTCATATAATAAAGGTAGATCTTTCTTATCAAACATGTTTTCAATTGAGGAAGAGAGAGAAAAATATTTCTTACCATTTTTCTTCTTTGTAGATGTTCTAAACTTTGATTTAATAATGGATTCCATATTTCATTCTATTTTTTTCTTACTTGAGCTTGAATTCGTTAATTCCTCTGAAGCTAGAGAACTATCTTTAAACATATTTACTGTGAAGTTTGGATAGCAAATAATAATCAAACCACTGGGGTTTGAAATTAAGAAATAACTAAAAAATAAGAAAAAAATGGCACTTATTATAAGACCTAGAATAAGGCAGAAAATATTTGTAGCATTTATTAATAATATGAAAAAAATGTGCATAAGAGATACATTTTTAAAAAATATACATTAAAAGCTATGACCTAGAACAACCTGCCTCCCCACAAGTAGTATACAAAATAATTTGCCCACAAGAGAGTTGTGATGCCACATATTACAGTGAAATTTGCCTATGGTTAGTGCCAGAGAGGCTCAACCTAAAAATGTATACAAAAGAGCACAGAATAAAATGAAGGCACCTCAGCATTCTTGGATCAACAAAAGGTGTTTACCCACAGGTTTGAACCCAACAATCCCAGGTTTGTGTGCTCTGAGTGAAGTGATACTAAAATGAAAATAAAAGAATCATTTTATCATGAACAACCCGAATGCCATCAATAGACGAAATACATGTTTCGTAATTTCAAAAAAAATAAGCGAGTTAAATGATTTGCCTAGATTTTCATATAAAACACTGGTCTGTATCACTAATGATAAAGGCTATGAATATGTGAGTTAATCAACCCCCAAAGCTTTACTTAATTTTCTTAAAACATCCAGTAGGAAGCAATTTAGTTATAATGGTCCTAAATTATTTAATATTTATTTATAAGAGATTGTTCTGTGAATTTAATGAACACTATCTTATTTGATTTTTAAAAAGCATTTATGGCACTGGTTATATTATGCTAAGCATTAGTTTTATTTTATTTATTTTTTTTGTTTATATTATATGTTATGATGTAATTATTTACTACTGTGATTGAATTGCCAAATGCAATATCTGTGTGATTTTAATAGTTTATGTTATATTTATACTTTTTTTTTTGTATTTTATTAGTGTTTTTAGTTGTTACATTTAAATTCCTCACACAAAATTTTTCTTGTATGGAATTTATCTCACTGTATTATACATTTATTGTTTGCTTCATAATGAATAAATAAATAAATAAAATAAATAAATAAAAATTATTATTATTATTATTATTATTATTATTATTATTATTATTATTATTATTATTATTATTATTATTATTATTATTATTATTATTATTATTATTATTATTATTATTTATTAGTTTAATAACTTCATCAATTTGGGTTAAAGCACAATATAATTATTAAAATCTAATCTATATAATTTTAATAATACTACGGAAATAATCAAAATTGTATCAAAGACAATCATAAGATTATGAAAACAAAATTCTTTCTAAAATATATATGACGTTTACATATCATATTAAGTTTAATATTAAGATTTTTTAATTAAGAATTATATATTAATTATGCTATTCAATTGTTTAACTTTATTTCATATTAAAATGAATCATACTTAATGTTTTCTTTAAAAAATCATCACAATTAAAAAAAAACAAACCACAAACTATTGAAATAATAATCAAAAAATAATAATAATTTTTTACAACAGCTATATAATCAAGCAATTTTTTTATACATTAAAAAGCTTTTTCAGCATCTGCTTTGATGCCCTTTTCAAATATTACTAATCTATTTAATGTTAAAAATATTTTTAATGTATAAAATTATTATTTCATTATATAGCTGTTGTAAATAATTATTACTATTTTTTGATAATTATTTTGTGGAAGAACAGCACA
Source organism: Epiperipatus broadwayi (assembly GCA_028023455.1). Lineage (NCBI taxonomy): Eukaryota > Metazoa > Onychophora > Udeonychophora > Euonychophora > Peripatidae > Epiperipatus > Epiperipatus broadwayi. The sequence continues at coordinate 85,322 of JAQFVV010006508.1, forward strand.
AAAAGGTTTATTCCTTTCCAATTTTGACATAAATAAATTATTAAAAGTATACTTCATTTGTGCTATGGTAATTGTGTACTATTAACTCATTTTATGTAATTAATTACTTTTTATGTATAAATAATTATGTATGATATTACTGAAAATTTGCTTTATGTAATTATATATTATGTAATTATATAAACCACAGAGAAAAATAGGTTATTGTATGTTTATTACATGATAGGATATTGCTCATATTTTGATACTGTTGACTGACAGTAATTGAAATTAAAAAAATTGTGACTCATGGAGAAGTCTCTTACATTCATAATTCAAACTTCTTATAAGACCTGAATCATAATATATTTTTTTTTGAAATAACATTACTTACAATTTATGAATAATATTGTTCATGAAACAGCAATAACATAATAAGTATTTTGAATAGTAAGTCCAACAAAACATTTATTGACTATATATATATATATATATATATATATATATATATATATATATATATATATATATATATATATATATATATATATATATATATATATATATATATATATATATATATATAAATATAAATAAAAAAAAAAATAAAAAAAAAAAAATATAAAAAAAAAAAAAAAAAAAAAAAAAACAAACAACGGTCCTCTACCCTTTCTTCTATAACTTTTAAATAAGCACATCTTTTTAATTCTTCTTACCTCTTGCTTACTTTCTCTTATTAAATATATTTATTGACTATATTCCTTGATTTTTCTTTTATTAATATTTTTTTTCAGTTTGCAATATTTTTATGTTATTATAATTGAAATCAAAACTATATATACATGATTTATTAAGGACATAATAAATGGAAGCTGGTGTAATATTATTATCTTTAGAATTTTGTTTAGCATTTTGAACCCTATTAATAACAAGTGTTCTTTTGTTCTTTTGTCCAATGTGCACCTCAATTCACCTATATATCTTCTACCACAACTACACATCCAATTATAAATGATATACATTTTATTTGTAAATAAGGTTTTATCTTTAGAGTTATTTATTAATTTATTTCATAAAATGTAAAAAATGTAATGTCACATATATCTTTATAATTTTTTTTTTTTTTTATGGAACTTGCCTGTTGATTTGAAATATATGGTATTGATATCCAAATTTTATTATCAAAGGAATTAATATCATTATTAATCTTATTTTTATTTTTGTGTTTATATTTTGAATTAAAAAAATTTAATAGTATAATAAATATGTTCATAATTATATCCAACATTTAACAATTCTTTAGAATACCTTTCAATATTTTTGCCTTTATCTGATGAATATTTACAAAGATTATCATTTCTAAATAAGAAGGATTTCAAACCTGCCATTTTATGTTACATTGGTACTCATGATTTATATAAAATGTAGTCTCTTTTTACTATTGGTTTAATAGTCATATAGTAATATAATTTATCTCTGTTTCTAAAAAAAATTACATTTTTTTAATTACTATATTTTCTAATGTTTATAAGTTTAAATATATTATTTTTAAGAAATATAGACATCAATTTGTAATATATATATATATATATATATATATATATATATATACAAATTATATATATATATATATATATATATATATATAGTGTCCTCACTTCTGGGGAAAATATAATATACCTGGGTCTCTTTTTACACGGACTTATTTAACATGATCTTAAAGTTACGCGATTTGTGTACGTCAACCTCTGATAATGCTCTATTACTTTAAATAATAAATTTTATGCACTTACGTTATATTGAAAGTAATAGCACATTATTGGAATTCTACTTTCATCTTAGTAATTTCAATATTGTTTTATAATAGTAAGATTTTATTCAATAATAAAATTAAAATCATGATTTCCACATTTTATGTACACACACATTACATTTTACAAGATTATAATGTAAATTTCTTTGAACATTGTGCGTGTTAATTTTGCATTTTAAATCACATTCTGTTTTTGCTTTTTAAAAAAGAGTGTAATCAATTATTAATCATTTAGTGTCCACAAGTTTATTTTTAAAAGATCAGTAATAGCAGTGGGTGCAATTAAAATCTTATTTTTAATTGTAATTAACAATTTAAAAATTACTTAACGGGCGACTTGAAATTAATGTGATGTAAAACGAAATTTGATTTTTAAATGGAATTGAAAATTAAAGACAAAAATAAGAATTTAATTTTTAGTTGTTAGTTTTAATTAATTTTTTTCCAGCAGTGGTGAATAAATGTCTTTTTATTATCATAAGTCTAAGTTCATAAACATTTAATAAAATCATTGTTGTCATCAACAGAAAATCATTAACAATACATGAGAGTGAACTTGGCACTAGTTGTATTTACTCTTGTGAGAATAATTGCTGATATATTCTTGACTTCGTTTAAGGAGAAGCCAAATACATCACATCACATGAGAATCTGATTTTTTACTAGTTTGCAAATGAACGTGTTTTGGGCAAATAGCAATAATAATTAAAACATGTATAAAAAAATGTAACTGTACTGTAAATTATGCATAAAAATATATTATTTTGAATAAAATTAAATATTATAGTTAAAAAAGTTTGTCTTGTATCAATTTTTTTTTAATTTGAAATTTTTTATTAGTCATATTGTATTTCCTTTTTTTTTTTTGTGCACGAATTTTAAAGTAATTTTACGTTGGTGCTTTGTTTTTATGCGAATTTTGAAAAATCACTGACCACATCTCCTTTTTTTCAATGTAAGTTACATCTATTTTTGTGCAATTTTGTTTGCATGTGTTTTCAGAGGAACCTATCTATCGCGTAAAATGAGACCCAGGTGTAATAATAAAATAGGACTAGCTCAGATAAATAGTTATGCTTGGCTAAAAAGATATAATCAATAATAAAGATAGCCCATGATACTGTCTATTATTAAACTAGCTCTAATTAAATAGGAGATAATCAAGTGGTTTGGTTTTTTAAAATTAAGCAAATAAAATATCAATAAATCATGAGACAATGAAGTTAAGTACAAGTAGTAAAGAATTAAATTGAGACAATATCCCACAGGATACAACCTCAATGGCATAAGAATACTACGCCCATATTATTTCAAATAATAATACATATAAAGCATTATTACGACTTTAAAATAATAATTAATTAAATGTAATGCTAATAAATAAATTCTAATCTTCTTATTCAAATAAACAATATAACTAATAATCTCAGGTTTTTTAAACTAATTTGAATCATTTAAAAAATTCTGTAGTCAAGTATGGTAAGGGATTTTATATCGCCCTCAAGTACACCTAACTACTACTACTACTACTACTACTACTACTACTACTACTACTACTACTACTACTACTACTACTACTACTACTACTAATAATAATAATAATAATAATAATAATAATAATAATAATAATAATAATAATAATAATAATAATAATAATAATAATAATAATAATAATAATAATAATAATAATAATAATAATAATAATAATAATAATAATAATAATAATAATAATAATAATAATCTGATTAAGTTAAATGAACTTTTGACACAAAAAATAGCTCAACCACTGGTTGACTTCATCCATGACTTTCTATGTTGGTTGGACAGAAATATTGTGGCATTTTTCAGAAACCAGTGCTTCTCCATGAAACAAGGCTGGCCTATGGGACTACCACTGAGTGGTGTAGTCACCAGCATCTTCCTAAACTATTATGAGAGAAAAATCATACCTAGTCTAAACCTACCATGCCTTCTAGCATACACTAGATATGTGGATGACCTGTTCATTGCTGCCACCCCCGAGATCATTACACAGATTAAAACCGAAATAGAAGCCAACACAGCACTAGTTGTTAATGTCACAACTGAAAACACTCACCAACAAGTCAAATACCTTGATGTCAAAATAAAAAGAGAAAATAACCACTGCCATTATAGCATGGCCATCAAATCGTTGGAAATCAGATGCCATACACACACCCAATCTCACACACCCACAGCACATAAATTATCGGGTCTAGCATCTTTTTTGCATAGAAACAGATTGTTGTGTAAAATCGAGGCAGATGCAAAAACAAATGTAGCAGAATATAGAAATGATCTACTGAATTTAGGCTTCAGACAATCCATCATCGACAAAAAAATCTCACACATTCAGTATAAACCTCTCAACTCTCATGTCACACAGGATAAACCCAGATTATTACTTCCATACATACCCAATTTACACAAGAAACTACATTCCATCCTTAACAACAAATATCAGCTCTGTTTTCGAACCCCTCCAAATTCTAACAATCTAATTAACAATACCAAAGATCAAACTCCACTGTTACAGACCCCCCATACAGTATATAACATTGCTTGTCCAAATAACTATTGCAAAGGCACATATTATGGGGAAAGCAGAGCATTTTTGGCCACATGATTGGCACAACACAAGTATTCGTACAATAGAGCTCGCAACGATTCTTCTACTTATTCAGTTTTTTATCAGCACCAGTGCACAAGTCACCATGAGTGAATTCCTGACAATCCTACCATTGTATGTAGAGAGAGACATGACCTCAAAAGAAAGATCAAAGAGGCTTTATTTATCTCTCGCGACAGCGATGCCATAAACAGGAAGGGCACACGTTTTTCTCTATCAAAAAGATGGAATTAGCATATTTGCATAAATTTAAATGTAAGCAAGCTATGATTATGAAGGCAAGATCCTTTCAAAGTGCTCAGCTGTTTTAATATTTTTAGTTAGCTATTTGTATTTTTATTAATAGCTTTTGGGAGCAGTTGCGCCGCACACACACTTGTGCTTGAATAATAATAATAATAATAATAATAATAATAATAATAATAATAATAATAATAATAATAATAATAATAATAATAATAATAATAATAATAATAATAATAATAATAATAATAATAATAATAATAATAATAATAATAATAATAATAATAATAATAATAATAATAATAATAATAATAATAATAATAATAATAATGTATAATTATCAATCTCATCTACTTTCCAATGTCATGAAATTATAATAGTAATAACAATAATAAATAATATAATATAATCTTTTAGCTTTTATGTGGCATCTTAAATAAAACATGTGGTATAATTTGATAATCTGAGAAAATGTGGCAACAAATAATATTATAATTCTGTGTAAAAAATTATATAATTAATTTATGACAATAATGATAATAATGATGTAAATATTATGTTTGGTTTATATATCTGGAGATCAAGTGTTTGTAGTCTGAAAATTCAATGCAATCCACATCTTTATAAAACAAGTTTAACAAAAAAAATATTATAAAATCTTTTAACAAAAATAAACTATGTACACTATTTACAATAACATTTTAGTAACTGAAACACAGGCTTATTATATATCCACCTGTGTCTAAGATAGACTGGAGAGTGGTGGGTTGTGTGAAAGTCTGTGTTCATATACCCTATATAATAACATTTTAGGTAAATTACATACTTCTTCATTTCAAAAATAAAAGTAAAATAATAAAATGTAAAAGTACATAAGCCTTCACTCTGACTTATAACTTTTAATATTTCTTTACAATAATCACAATACTATTAATAATAATAATTACACATACAATTATACCTTAAACTATATTATTTACCAATTGACCAGTATTACAATGTTTTCCTTAAGCAAAACACAAAATATGAAACATAAACTACTGAAGTAGCTCTTATTTTCAAAAAAAAAACACACTTAACAATTAAAATAGGTGATAAAAAGATACAATATTAATCACAAATGCAACATAAAACTATCAATTTATATTTTGAGTTAAAGACATAAGCAAAAATGTAGATATTGCACAATTTAATTGTTTTGATCATTTTCTTATGATGTTTACTTTGATCATTTTCTTATTAGCAGAGTTACTAATAGAATTTGAAGATATTGCTAATTAAATTTCCAAAGCATGATATCGCCTATAAATAAATAATTACATACAAGGTGTCTACTATGATTAAATTCCAGGAATCCCGGTCTTACAGTACCTTTATTTAAATTAATTTTTGATGGATTATTTTTTTCTATTTTTTTACTACTTGGATTTGAACCAAAATAGTTCAGAGTATTGTACATGTTTTCTTTTTAGTTTTTTTTTTTTTTTTTTTATTAAGCATTTTGATAAACTGGAGATATGAGATTAAGTTTATTTAGAATTAACTGACTTAAAATACCAGGCTTTTTAATATAAGAAAATGACAATAAATTTCAGCAGAATTCATGATATATTTATCATGTACATTGGAATATTTCTGTGAATATTTCATTTATAACAAAATTTTAAAAATCAAAGATTTTCACTTTTTTTAAATGTAGTCCAAAATCATATATCAGAGTGATTTGGATAAAGCCACATTTTGTATTGCAAATGTCAATAAATCTCATAGCATCTCATAATTAATACCTTTATATAAATAAATGATTAATGTTTTCATTCACTTTATCAAAGGAAATTTATTTATTTTAGTAAATTGTATATTGTCGATTTAAAAAAAAATGTTTTAGGGGATCATAGTAAACGATCCAGAATTGGACATAATGAAAAAAAAGTTTGAATTAGTATAAAGTAGAAAGTTGTTTACAATCCATATGTATATATAGTAGGACATTTATTTATAAACCACGCCAAAAACAGTATGAAAAACATTAATTATTGCAAAACTCAAAGTTAAAATATCCACTTCAAAAATAACATTTATGAAATATAACATTAATCTTGTAAGACATATATCAATGAAACCAGATAGCTTATTAGACAATGAAAAAATGTATGATAAAAGACTAATGAGGAAAACCTGATATTTCTAAAGTTGCTAATTATTTATAAACCAATGAATATGTGTTTTATTGAGAAAAGACAAAACATCTAACTAGAGAGAACAAAAATTAAAGATGCTTATCACATACCAATGCATAGTGGATGGAAGAATGTTTGCTAAACATGACATCAGAAAAATGAGGAAATGAAAAGGACTTTCATAAATAAGTATATAAATTTCTATTGATTTTTTTTAACAGGATAACTTAATTGTTGTGACTGTAATCTTGAGTCTAAACATTTCATGATATGAAGGTCTATTGTTTGAATAATATGATAGTGTTGTCACTGGTTGCACCAACAAGACATGAAAATAATAGCACTCAAGGCATTGTAAGTTCAAATAAAATTTGAATTTTTCTAAAGAGATTTTTTGATATGAGGAGAATAAACCAACACCACAATAATTAACATAAATAATACAATGTTCTATAATATATATATATATATATATATATATATATTAAAAATAATAATTATGAAAAGACTTCATTTTTTTAATGCTGCAGTTTAAGCAATCTTATATACTGTTTTAAATTATTAGATCATCTGGAAACTTTTTATTCAGGTTAGTCAATTTTGGTATAAGTATTTGTTAGAATTTAGTCGAAGGAAAAGCTAATTTAATATCTGACTACTGTTAGTTAATTATTTCTACGTTAAACGCCTAATGGCGTCGGTAAAAAAAGCTCAGGCCAGCCGTGTCAATAAGCACTATGTACAGAATTTGGAAAAAAACGATTGAAAATGAGCTAATAACAAGCCAAAAATACACAAATAAACAGAAAAACACTGTTAATGACAAATTATTATCAAAAGACAATGTAGAAACAAGAAAAAAGTCCAATTTTGCTGCAAATATTACCAGCAAAATGTCCGGGAAAACTGCAAAAAGTAACGTGGACTTTGATGTGAAAAAATACAATTTTAGAGCAAGGCCAGAGGAGGTCTCTGATAACATTCTGGTAGAGCCCAATTTCCCCTACAATATGGAAAATAAACTAAGTAAATTGCCAACTGCAATCAAAAGTTACGAAAAAAATACTATCAAAACTGGTGTATCAGAGAAAAAAAAATGGAAATTTCACATTCGGGAAGTTGAAAAATGTGGAGAAACACTTCAGCAAAAAATTAAGGACTTAGAAAACAATTTGAATTCAATACCAAAATCAAACAATATAGATTTTGATACTAGCTCCAACTCTATCCAAAAATCAGAATTTTCCGAAGTTAGGAAAAAAGATTGAAGGAAAAAATAACGCAAAGGTGGCACCATTAAAAAATTATAAAAAAGTTTACAATAGCATAAATCACAACGAAAGTTATTTAAGCATCAAAAACAATGATTTAAGTTCTGAAAATCACAGGGTAGACCTTAGACCTGCTGAGGAAGCCAAATATGACAGTGATTATATCACCCCAATCAAGAACAAAAAACAAATAAATGACCAGGCTTGATTATTCTCAAATTACCCAACACTAATAATGATTCCCAAGCTAACAATGATTTCCTACTACCAATGGACAAACAATTAAGATGCCACAACTCCTGCACTGTAGTTCCCAAGAGAGAAACAGACAATAGTAGAGGAGAAGAATTTCTCAAACTCAAGTCTAAAACCTCTTCTGTTAATGACATAGACAGAATAAACTTTAATTTTAATTGTTCTAGTCCACCACTTAATACAGCTGAAGAACAGCCAAAAAATGTCATATGCCAAGAAAGCTGCCATAAAAACAACAATGGTAAATAATTCAAGAATGCAATATCAGAATAGACCTGACATCAATCCTCGTACTAGTTCAAACCTGATTGATAGAGCTATTGAAATAATGGACAATTCTGAGTCAATTCAGAGAGAATAAAATTATGACAACTTGTCGACTTCTGCCATTAATGATAGTTTGTGTGATCCAGTACATCATGGAAGAATAAGCTCCAACTTTAACCAAACCATCCCTGCTCTCTTGATGAAATCATTCCAAAGTTATAAAAATGACAAAGTCATTATTTGTCAACCACAGATGACAACAACCAATTGTATAAATTCCAAGTAAACTCACTTTTTGACCTTTTTAAAACTGAAGGAATATGGGATTCAATCTACAAAGTATTGTTCCACCCTAATGACAGATATGTGGCTGTCCAATTTAACAATATCATAGCCAAAGAAGCTTTCCGTAATAACCACAGATGCCTCAATGGACTCTACTTGATCACAATATATTTAAATAGACCCAATACATTACAAGGTTATGTTAGAAACTGTAACGTAAACATTCATAAAACAGAGCTACAAAACATATTTTTCCTTTATGGCAACCTTTCCAGTTTCAGATACAGAGCTATTAGTCACTTAGGGAAAGATATTCTCACCAACATAGCTGACTTCAGCCTGGTACTAAGAAAAGGGATTTCACCTTTACAATACCAGGGGTGGTTGAATTATATAACCAACCACTTATCATTGTGCTATGCGAAGTGGCCCCACAATGCTTTCATTGCCAGCAGCGAGGTCATCTGATGAAAGACTGCAGTGAAAGAACATGCACCAATTGTGGAGCAATCATGAAAAAATTTAGGAAAACTGAGAAGCCAACACCACTGCCTCAAGTGGAGACAAGTGGCTACAGGCCGACAACAGCCAACAACCCTCACCTCCAGAAATACAACAAAAATGAAACTCTCATAAACTACCATATATACTTCCCTGATGACAACAAAATGGTTGCAACCAACACATGAGCCAGATACCTAACATGGCAATAACTGAAGTTGCTCAACAAATAAAGAAGCTTCACAGAAAAGAGGTTCAACCAAGAAACCCAAACATAAGTGACTATGAAGCAGAAAGCACCAGCCTCTTCCAGGCTGTCCCACCAGATGTGAGAAGAGAGTCAGATCAAGGAAATCAAAGATAGGCACAGCAGGTTCATATTTTAAGTGGTGAATGCCCAACTGTAGATGACTTGCTAGACATGAACTATCCACCAACCAGTAATATCAGTCATAAAGAGAAAAAAGTGAGGCTAAGCTCTCCTCCTCTGAGTAGGCCATCTGGAGAAGAGAAGACTGACTCAGGCAAAGAAGAATGTGATCAGGAAAGCAATTTAGAAGATGATTTTTGGAACAGGTCCTACAGTTTGAAGGCTTGGTATATTCTTCTAAAATGGCTGAAGATGGTGCCCAGACTGACCAAGAAGTGAATTCATCAACCTCTGATGAAGAGAGCACTCTCAAGATCGAAAAAACAGTCAATAACCAGCCTTACTAGTCTATAATCAACTGACTATGTTAGCTTTAAACATATGTTCTGTTAATGTCTGGGGCCTAAATTCTCATGACAGAGTTTATGCACTGTCACACTGGTTTCGTAGGCAGGCCCCAGACATCCTTTGCTTATCCAAGACTAAGTTACATGTCCAGACAGATGAGAGAATTATTAAAATAATATAAGGATACGGCATATTTCACTACTTACATTCTTCCTCAGCAGTCGGTGGAGTGGCCATTATAATAAATAAAAAATCACAGATATCACTATTTAAATTACTGCACATAGACCCTAGTTGCCTAATCGCAATTATCCAGTTACAAGGATGGTATATAAACATTATAAATGTGTACCTGTCTAAGAACCCTGAAATGGTTATTAGAGTAACACATACTTATAAATTCAGTATTACAAACAAGCCCATTTCCAATCATTTTCATTGGAGATTTCAACCACACCTACAATCAGTTTCAATCAAAATACATCAAATGTATAAATCTCCCAGTAACAAGTGGAAGAAGTTTATTCCTGAAGATGCCTTCTCCTTTTATACAAAAAAGATGAAGTAACTTATAGATCTGGTATACTTCTCACCTTCTCTAACTTCGACAATAGAAGCCCACCTCTGACCTACAGTTTTCTCTGACCATCTGGTGCTAAAAGTCAAGGTATATCGTGGAGAAAAGATGCTTCCTACTACAGATTTACCTCAAATAAAATGTATGCTGACTAGATACAACATCACAACCCAGATAATATCAGAGGCCTACATAACATTTCATCATATTCAGATACTAACTTTACCAGTAACTGATGCATGGATGAATTTTGTAAACTCACTTGGAGAATTGATCAATAACTGTACATACAAAACAAAAGGCCTGATAAGAATGATGGGAGAGTTGGACAATATAGCCGGAGAATTAAAAAAATTACCACCAGATTTGCAAAATATACCTAACATATTGTCCCTGAAATCTAGATACAAGTTTGTCCAAAGTGCTATTGCTGAATACCTCTCAATCAAAAGAGCTCAACAATATCTTCACCATCAGCACTGCTGGACTAGAGGATACCTACAATGGGCCCTTGGTTCAAACAGGAAGTCCAAGGCCCCATCTTCAATAAAAGTACAAGGATTTAACTACTCTGGAGTTTCCAAGCTTGTCCAGATCCGGGAATCAAAAATTTCAACCCCTGTATGTACAATCTGTGGAAAAAAATTGTGACAAAAACACCCCCTTTCACAAAATTACTGAAACCAGAATTCTGCAGGGACTAGAACCTACCAGATAGGACACACCTGGCTGCTGGAATCAAATTGTATCATTAAGAATTATATAAAAGAAAGGATGGTGGACTATATTGCAGAAGACAGCAGAGAAATTACAGATATCTGTCCAATAGCCATGGTTCCCCTAATAAAAATGGAAGCCACACATGACTTGGAAAACCTGTGTCCTATATTAATGGTACCCCTGATGGTAAAGACCATAGAAGGACTTATAAAGGAAGATATTCAGGAAGAAGATATTCAGGAATTAATCATTGGGCGACTCTCAGCTTATCAATTTGCAAAGAAAGAATGCCCGACTGCCGATGCTGTCAGTCATTATAGATCAGGATCACAGGAAAATGTCCTGGCCAGTCATAGTACAACTCGACTTTGCTGTAGCCTTAGATAGATGTGCTGCTTAGTGTACTTAAGGATCTCCAAGTGCCCCCGGCTTATCTTCAGATGAATGAAAACCTCCTGCAAAACAGGGAGGTTTGTCTCTCATTGCATGGCAGAGTTGCCCCAGGATTTAGGCCCAGTGTTTCCATCCCTCACGGTTCTCCACTAAGTGCACTTCTTTTTGGAGCCTATGTTAACCCATTATTGTTAAGCATCGAGGCTTCCTTTCCTGGAATTGCAATTCCATTGCTGGGAGAAAACATCAGACACATCACCTATATGGATATTGTGGTGGTGTTCCTCTCATCACAGAGTGAGTTTGCAAGGCTCAAAGAAATCCAAG